>CALSCE010009645.1:9846406-9863988 GCA_943593645.1 Bovichtus variegatus
TTTAAATCAGAAAGAAAAGGCAATTTCCTAATCATTTGAAAATGAAAACATGACATTTAATTTAAAGTCGTACATCGCTGCACATTGGACAATATTGAAATGTTAAATCGAACATGAAAAATAAAATGCAATATAAATTATTTAACCTAACTTTTCATTTGTGCAAGCAATATGTAAGTAAAAAAAAATAGTGCAATTTTCTAACCATTTAAAAATGAAAATAAAAACATTTGACATTTCAGTTAACCTGCTACAGTGGACAGTAAATGCAGTAAGAGAAACAGCGGCCTCAGTCTTGCATTTACATGTGTAATGTATTGTAATATAATGTAATGTAGTATAATATAATGTAATGTAATATATAATGTAATGTAATATAATATAATGTAATGTCATTTACATGTCACTTCGCTTTTTGGTGTCAAATAAAAATGCCATCTGTCAGTCCTCACCAAGGCAGGTTGTAGCTCTATATTCTCTCTGGATTACTTTCTTTCATGGACAACATCAGATTATTCTACAGTCTAAAATACGTCAATGATTAACAACAACACCTTTGATTTTGATGCTTTTGTATAGTTTGTGCAGGAAAGCATGGAAACAGCATGTGTTTGTCCCAAACATGAGAAAATGTCTCAATCTGCTGGAAAATAGTAAAAACTTAAATTTTGAAGCCAGAGCTCCAGATGTGAAGCTTTGATGTTTGTGGGGTCAGAAACTGTTTTCATGTGTTTCAACTGAGACATTTTTGACTGTCTGTTTTAGAAACACACTTTATTATATATTATTATTATATTATTATACACTATGGGCTGAGGATACACTTACTAAATTCGAAAAATAAAATCACTCCTTTGCCTCAATGTATGCCATATGCAAAACACAACCACAATGATCGACATAATAATAATAATAATAATAATAATAATAATAATAATAAGACAAACATGTCCCTAGTTTTTACTTATATTTAAAAACTAAATAAAACATTAGCAATTAAACTTGTCCTCCTTTCTTCACACACTTTAAAGATGTTTTGTGACAGTATTTAACATTTAAATCCTTTTTCCAGCCTTTTCTTTAGTAGAACTACAGAAACAAAGGAAGCGACGCTCTGCGTATCTTCCACGCGCACGCACCGTTTGGCGCAACAATGGCTAAACTCCGTGCGCGCTCCCGTAGTGTAGCGACAAGATGGCGGTCGCCGCCGGATTAGGTAAATGTACGAGACAAAAATATTATAATCAGAAGCTGAATAATCGGCAGAATGTTTTGTCATGATGTAGCTATAAAGTGTGTTAATGGTGTTGAATATCTACGGACGCTGCTGCTGCTGTGTGAAAAGATTCAAGCTAACGCAAAACTGGAGCTTCAGAAGGGATTGAATAGGAAGCGATGCTACAAGCTAAGCTAACTGAAGTTAGATAGAAGGGCAATTAAATGGAGTTGAAACTGCAGATAATGGGGTTTCATGTCGTTTAATATCCATTTAACACGCATCATATGCGTGTATAATACTGTGTAACTGGCTGGCTTTCAGTTAATAACGTAATTTAGCATTGTAATGGTGTTTAGCGCCGATGCTAGTGAAGCACAGCAGCGCTAACGTCAAAGGTCCGGCTGATGTTTTAATGTTTAATGTTTTAAAATGATAGTTAACGTTACTGACTCTGAACACGGATGTGTCTCTATAGGTCATTAATGATTTCTAATAGATGTGGGTGATCCGGCCTTCAGCCCTCGTGCATGTTTAACCTGAGACTTAACAATGACGGTACGTTTTTCTGCTAACCGAGAACAAGATGATGCATGTTGAGTTTCGATGAAGGGCTCGTGGTCCGCGCGGCGGCTGCACATCTGGCAGCGGGGCTCGGTGTTTGCGGGGCTCGGTGTTTGTGGGGCTCGGTGTTTGCGGGGCAGCTGCACCAGCAGGTCTCACTGCAGAGGCCAGATGATGCAGCATCCACGAAGCCAGATGCTAAATCTGAGGACATGAATAACGACCGTGTCCCCGTTTACTTTGTCTCGCAATCACTTGGAAAAAGCATCGTATTAAAGGGGAAACAGTGGTTTGCAGATGTCCACAGTAATGATCTTGATAACACTAAATATATATTCATCCATGTTTTAAAAAAAAAAAAAGCTTATGCCAGCAGTTGCTACTAAAATATGTTAATGCTTGAATACAATCAACGGCTGCAGGAGGCTTATAAAATAGTTACTCTACTACTGAAATCCATTACAATTGTTTCTACTTGCCACATTTAGTTATTAATCTATTTGACAGTAACAATACATGCAGGCATTGTTACATTTAGCTGAACAGTGTTTGCAGACCGTCACCCTGGTCAGGCTTTTAAGAACTAGACACACAAAATACAACCGTCTACTACAGGCAAAGAAACTAACAATAAAACCAATAGTAAGTAAAACAACAATTAAGAGGAGTGACTGAAAGCGACGATTAAAAACAGCCAAAATGTCTTTTTCTTGTATCTCAACTATTAAACCAACGACGGATGTAATAAATGTTTTGTGTTCGTTTTTAGGGTCTTTGTTAGTCCTTGGTGTTTTGTAGGTTATAAATGCTACTTTATAATAGATGCACTTTTCAAATCTAGAGGTTTTATAACACGTATATTTAAACTACCTGCTTAGTGTCTGGGCTCATATTCTCAAACGTCAGATAGCTTCGATGTCCCATTCCAAACATCGGCGTCATGTCTTTTGTATTTGAACTGTTTTGTGATTAAAATACGTGCTACCGTTATCAAAAGGCTGCTGACAGCTGGTCTATGAAGGCGTTCTCATGTCACGTTGTGTGTCTGAGTCATGCTCACCAGCTCATAACTTTTAGAACTGCAAGTCATTGTTCTGCCAGAAGCTCAGACGTGAATGTACAGTTTTGGTCTGTTTGTAGAGCTGCAACTAACAAATAATATCTATCGATTAATCCGCTGATTATTTTCTCTATTAATCAATTAATCATTTGTTCTAAAATGTCAGAAATAAAGTGAAAACAGTCTTAGGTGATGTCTTTAAATATCATGTTTGTCCCTTTTTGAATATGATTTAAAAATAAAAGCAGCAAATCTCCATATCTAAGGCTGGAAACGGCATTTAAGGACATTTCTTCATGAAAAATGACTTTAAAGATGAATCGATTATCAAAAGAGTTGGCGTTTATTTGTCTGGAGCTAAATCCCCTTGTGGTGTTGGATGTGTGCATGTGGAGCATAACAATCTTACTTTGGTTGTTTTTTCTCCCAAAACAGGCGTTAAAGTCCCTCGTAATTTCCGGCTCCTGGAGGAGCTGGAGGAAGGCCAGAAAGGAGTGGGAGATGGAACCGTGAGCTGGGGTCTGGAGGACGACGAGGACATGACCCTGACGCGTTGGAGAGGGGTGATCCTCGGCCCGCCCAGGGTGAGCGCTTTCATGTAATATGTTAAATGTTACACAAGGACTATATATATAAACATTTAGGGGCTAAGAGGTTAACAATGAAGATTAATAAATGATGCCATATGAGGCAGCAGATTAAATATTATATAATATCACAAAATGACAATATGTAGCATCATAAAGCACCGTCCTCGGAGCAAACTTCACATAGTTGTTTCAGCGTCGATGCAGGAAGTGCGATGTCGAGTCCGGCAAATTAACTCAGACACGTCGGGCTACAACCTTTTTGCTGCTCCGTGCAAAAGGAAACATTTTTCATGACTAATCTGCAAGAGAAGTCTGATTAAAATCATTTCCAGGTTTCAGGCTTCTAGGATTGGCAGTTGTTGGTAGTGAGTGACATGCAGCAAACTCCTAATGAGCGAGGAACAGGAGAGAAACACCGAAAAGGAAGATTTAGTTGCAAGAAGAAGCTCAACGTTAGTCATATGGAAATATTTCGACACGATGTTGTTGACCAACATCATCTGTTGAAAATTCCATTTTTTTCCCATATCGTGTGGCCTTAATGCTAAATGTAGGAATGACTTTAATGTAATATTCTCTTTGAAAATGTTTCTAGCTTTAGTTTTGGTTGACTGTCTTTTGAAGCTCGGTTAGTACAAGTGCAGCTCAATATGCGTCCGTAAAGTGTAGAACTAGACGCCTCAGCACCTTTTATCAGAGGACTGTGGACATTCACTTACGTCAGGCTTCAGCTGGCTCAGCATATTTACTGTTGCTGTGAAACTGGGTCAACCTAAAGACGCATTTTAAAGGTCATAATTTTGGGTGTTTTGTTCTCCCATGGATTTCCCATGGCTGGTATTGTTGAGCGTGCTGAACACTGCGGTCTGTGCATGTTTAGTGTGCTGCTCACTCTCCTCTCTGCCTGTCTGTCCACAGACCAGCTATGAAAACAGGATGTACAATCTGAAGATTGAATGTGGGCCAGAATACCCAGAGTCCCCTCCGTTTGTCAGATTTGTGACCAAGATCAACTTGAATGGTGTGCACACCTCCAACGGTGTGGTGAGTAAATCTAAACCCGTCGTTCTGACTCCAGCTTGATGACTGGACTTCGTGTGAACTCTGCATTAAACATATAACAGCTCGAGGACAACGGAGCTTATGTTTGGACTCAAACTAAAAAAAGCTAAAGTGAAAACTTACCTGAACATAAATGAAGTCACCGGTGACGGCATGATATCATAAAATATGTTAAACTTCGAACATTTTGGTGATTCAGATCGGATACATTGTAAATAAGATTTCCAGAATCCATCTTTACATGCGTGTTCTGTGTCCTGCAGGTTGACATGCATGCGGTCACTGCACTGTCCAAGTGGCAGAACTCCTACAGTATCCGGATGGTGCTGCTGGAGCTGCGACGGCTCATGACCTGCAAGGAGAACATGAAGCTTCCTCAGCCACCGGAGGGCCAGATCTACAGCAACTGAGCCCTGCTACGTTTGCCTCCATCTTTTTCTCCCGTCCCCCAAACTCTTCTGTTTAGCTTTCATCCCTTTACCCCCATCCTCTCCGCCATGTGACATTCCACCTCCTGCAACACTCTGACTGAGCACACACACACACACACACACACACACACACACTGATCTGTATACACACACAGCAGAAGACCTAATACAGTACAGTAACATATACATACAATTGTACACACACATATATCTGTATACACACACACTTATTGAGCGTTCATGACAGTCACCCCCCCCCCATCACTGGAGCTCTGGGTGGACTCCATGTGACGAGGCCGGCGGAGTCCACCTCAGATATGATCATTCGAATACTGTACATGTTACTAATCTTTTTTTATTATTATTTGTTAAAAAATGCAGATTGTACAATAACATAAATAATCTTATTGAGTGTACCTCTTTTTGTGTGTTGCCTTTTTATAACATAATCGCACATAGATTTAAAAATATATGGAGGAGGTAATATTCTGAGAAAGAATTAAGAATCTACAAGAAGAAAAACTTGGATTTTCTCTGAGATTAAAGTGGAAAATTTATGGGAAAAAACACAAATTTACGTGACAAAAACTAGAATATTCTGAGAATAATGTCACAAATTTAGGAGAAAAAAAACTGGAAAATATTGTTTTTTTTTTATCTTTATCTCCCCACTGACTGGATTCTGCCTGCACTGGAGGAATACACAAATTATACTTTGCATTTATCACAAAGGAAAAAATCACTGTATTATCATACGATACTGGATATCACCACTGATTTAATCTCCCATATTCAGTGTAAACTCACCGTCATTATCGAGCATCAGAAGGATCGTCGATGACCAATGAATTCATTTCATATTGAAACATTTTTTTGTCCCAAATATAGTCAATAATTCTGTATAAAAGTATTTACTTTTGGACACGTGTGGTGGAGGAGAAGCTGCTTTCCCTGCTGGATGGCATGAGGCAATACAATAAATAAAAAGCCAAAGTGCTGTAACAATATACCACGCACAGAACATGTATTATGTATTTATTAATGATTTTATTGGCTCCTTCCGTTCTTCTTTGAGAACACTTTGTAATGTGCTTTTGATAAGTGCTATATAAATACACTATTATTAGTATATCATTGCAGTGATAAATAACAGGGTGTGCTGACATGTAACTGAACTTACACTCAACTGAAGTCTTACTGGAGTTTATCTGAAGTCCACAGGCCAGAAAAAACTAGTTTGTTGGCGTAAGGAAAAATACAGAAACAGTTTATGTAAAACTGCGTCTGCCTGAAGGGAACAGAGCGGAGCATGTTGTGAGGCAGGACGTTAAAACATGTCCCATAATGAGCACAAAGAAACCAAATCATGCAGAAAGTTACATTGGTCATTTCAAAACTCGATGACAATATATACCACGATAAAGCATGTTTTCTGTTAATTCAATAAATAATGAGTTCATATGAAATAACCACGAGATTTTATAAGAAGATTTTTGTGTGAATTAAATACTTGGGACAAATTGAAAGTATTTTCTCATTTAATTACAAACTTAAGTGCAAAATGTAAAAACAAAACTGCACTCTTCAAACGATATTCCCTCAAAATATTTCACACCACATTTTATGCTAAATTTGAGTTAGTACGTGTTTGTTAATAATTTAGACAACGTAATTACGTATCACGACATCTCGATATGATTCCTTTGAAAGACGATCATATTGAATTATATATTATGTCGGTCCAAGTCTTGTGCTTTTCTTTGATATGTAGGAAAGAACATTTTGTAGGTGAAGTTATACAAGTAAAAGTATTATTATTATTATTATTATTATTAATAATAATAATAATAATAATAATATTACTGAGTTCATTATTTATTTCAATGATTATTGTTTTGATTTATTTTATTATGTATTTAGTTATTTTAAATTAAAATCAGAATTTGGTTTATTGCACATAGGTTTTCACAAATAAGGAGTTTTCTTTGGTGTATTGGTGCGGACATAAACACAGTAAGAGAAATTCAAATGGAAAAAGAAGAGTATTAAAAAAGAAGTAATATGAAAAAGAAATATTATGAAAAATATTACATAATTTACATAAATATACAAAAAATACAATAAAAACATGACACATTACTGTGAAAGATTATGTACAGTATACCATTTTTTTGTAATCTTTGAATATAATACTTCACAATATAAGCATTTAAAAAACAAGCGAACCTCTTCACACACGCAGTGTCTCCCTGACGCCAGTAGGGGGCGCTGCAGGCCTGGACAGTGATAATTAGAACCTCCTACCATAAACATATGTCAGCTAATATGTGAAAGGCACTGAGCTGACCTGATTAAGGGGTGGGTGCAGTAAAAAAAGACGGTGCCCTCTGTTATCCAGTGGAGCTGATCAGCAGCTGGACTCTGACCTACCCACAAGCCCCGTGTGATTCTCTGCAGCCTGTACATGCAACAGCCAAAGGAGGTTTGTCACTAACCTCTCCATAAGATGACAGCAAGTCGTGGTCAACGCCTGCAGAGACTGAAGGAACTTGTGAGTTCATGTTTGTGTCTAAAGGCAGATTATGTGCTTGTGTGATCAGCTGTGAGGTGTGTGATCAGCTTGTGTATCATTATCTCATCATTTAAAGGCTGAGACATTTTCTTCAACACACATGGACGTATCACGTGATCGTTCACCCTGTCGGACTTGTTTCTGTACATCACGAGATGAGTGTGAAGGAGCTCTGAGCTGCCAGGAGACTCATATGGTTTGTGATTCCTCCACCATGTGTGAATAAAGGAAGTGAAAACTGTGTCAGCTGCTCGAACACACGCGCAACGTGCTGAGGGTGTAGAAAACCAAAGTGTTTGGCAGTTTCTGTGGGGAGAGACCACTTTGTTTGACCTTGAGCTGCTTTGTTACAGTTTACTGATAATGACTCAACTGGCCTCAACTGACATTTGGATTTAAGGTATTTACTGCTTCTACAAACAGCCAGGGATTTAGAGACACTTAAATATTTCCATTTTATGCCACTTTAAACTTCTACTTCACTACATTTCAGAGGGAAATATTGTACATTTTCCTACCTAACTACTATTTGTTCTTAATCGTTTGGTGGTTTATTAATCTCCTTGGGCTACATAAAGTGGCCCATGTGCTTCTTCCTGCAGACATCCACCCTGCATCACTTGCTTTTTGCACCTTCACCACAGCAGCACGCATCCTGCCATGGCTAACATTGCTGATTTTAACACCCCATTGCTCATTTGTGCTAACTTTAGATTTTATAATTAACATTTGTGTAACTCTTGCATGAACTCCTCCATGTCACCTAACATTATAACCACTGTATTTATATGTACGAGCCGAATAAAACACATTTCGAGCCCAAAGAAAGACGTGACAGTGATGTTACATAACTTGCTAACACACAATACATGTACGTTGTGTTCAGGGTGCATGGAGAAATTAAGACTCACCTGGAAGAAAACATGAATGATTTTAGTATTTAAAACATGAGGTGGTGTTGCACTTCAGCCTCTAGTGGCCGGAATTTGTATTACAACACTTCTTTTTTTTTTTTTAAATGATCCTGGCAAAACCTTTAGATCGGACTTGGATCACCAAGTTGTTCTGTTGCCTGTCAGGGTTTCTGTATATGTAGCCTACATGTGAGCACAGAGCAGAGATAGTGCAGCGGTTTTTCAAATACAGCTTTATATGTAAATAATTTACAGAGCAACTCCCCTCTGTCGGATTTCTCCACCACAATGCGTATGAGTTTATTATGTGGTTCAAAATCTGGACGCCGAAAATAGAACAAAACCTTTGTCCAGGGCGAGATGCAGCCAGGTCTCGTCTTTTTGGACGCATCACAAATACGTTTCTAATCAAAGTCTGCGAGGAAGGAGGTTGTGCTGGATGAAGTTAACTCAGAGAGGGTTGCTAGATGCCACTTGATGTAGGTAACAAACTGTTTTTGTTTTGGTGAATCAATCCTTTAATGAAAGTCTTTTACAAGATATTTCTTGAACATTTAAACCCTAACAACTTATTATCTTGGAACACTATATAATGGCGACATTTAATGCTACTGACTTGTTGTTGTAGGTGTGACACACAGCAGAGGAGGACTTTCTTCACCCTGACCCGGCTGCAGTATGGCTCTGCTCGTCCACGTGCTGGCCTGTGCCTTCGGCCTGGGCTCGTGGGTGGCAGTGAACGGTCTGTGGGTGGAGCTGCCGCTCATCGTCAACACGCTGCCGGAGGGCTGGGAGCTCCCGTCCTACCTGACACTCATCATCCAGCTGGCCAACCTGGGCCCTCTGTTGGTCACCATCATGCACAAACTGTGCCCGGGTCGCCTTAACGAGCGCGTCGTTATTTACTGCATCCTCTCCATCGGCGTGCTCTCCTGCATCCTGCTCGCCTTCTTCTGGGACAAGACTACGATCGTGGCCGGGGCGTCGCACAGCACCGCCTTCTTAATCATCACCTTCTTCCTCTCTCTGGTGGACTGCACCTCCTCGGTCACCTTCCTGCCTTTCATGATGCAGCTTCCTGCTAAATACATCACCACCTACTTTATTGGCGAGGGGCTGAGTGGTTTCATTCCCGGCGTAGTCGCTCTGGCTCAAAGTGTGGGCATCGCCAAATGTGTCAATTCCTCTCAGACTGCAGGAAACCACACAGGCGGAAACGTGTGGTCGTTACACACCGAGTATCTTCCTCCCAACTTTTCCACAGAGGTGTTTTTCTTCCTCCTCGCAGCCATGATGTGCATGAGCCTGGCTGCTTTTGTCGCACTGAACAAGCTTCCCCGGACATACGAGCTGTCCACTGAAGACCTTGTGCCGGAGACCGTGGCATCTGACCGCTCCGGCCTGGAGAACCCCGGAGCAGAGACGGATGGAGAGAGAGTGAATTGTGAGGGGGAAGCCCCGAGCAGGCTTCTGCTGGCCGGCCCCAAACACTCTGTGCACCAGCTGGCCTTCATCTACTTCCTGGTGGTGTGGGTTAATGGTGCAACCAACGGGCTGCTGCCCTCCGTGCAGACGTACTCCTGTAAGCCCTACGGGAACCTGGCCTATCACCTCTCTGCTGCTCTGGCGTCAGTGGCCAACCCGGTGGCTTGCACCATTGCAATGTTCTTCCAAAACAGGTAAACAATGGTTGTTGGATGGAGTTAGTTTTCATTAAAGGAATACTGCACCCCAAAATGATTTATTTGTACATCAGTAATCACCCTGTGTCACCTTGAACTTGTGAAGCTTTGTTTACTCGCAGGCCTCCTTAAAATGATACAGATACCAAAGGAGTACTTCATTTGGCACGCTGGACAGCAGTAGGTGGTGTGGTGAAGTCAGCAGACTTGGTCTTTATGTACTACATCAGCAGACTTCACCACACCACCTACTGTGTGTTTTAGCTGCTGCAGTAGTGGCTGCGAGCAACACCATACAAATAGTAATTTTATTCTAGAACTGGGTAGGAAACGGATTATTTGTCTTGGACAATGCAAAGTAAACCTCGGGACCATGAATCTGTTTTTCAGAACGGCTGAATGAGGAAGCTGGTAATATACCTGTGTTGTTTCAGGTCCCTGGTGTTTCTCGGCGTGCTGACGGCGTTGGGCTCAGGATTTGGCAGCTACAACATGGCCATGGCAGCGATGAGTCCATGTCCTTTACTTCAAGGGTCTGTGGTGGGAGAAATGATCATTGTAAGTGAAAACATGTGTAAGAGACGTGGCTTTATTAGGGAGATACCTGTAGCAAAGTTCAACCTGTCCTTTACAAAACGCCTGAGTGTTGAGCAACTCTGCTGCTCACGCTCATAACTGGTGACGACATATTTGGGCTGTTAGTGTGACATCCTGTTTGATTTTCAGGCACAAATGCTGTTAAACATTTCCCGGAGCATCATTCAGATGACTTTGTTCTTGTAATCCCCAGGTGATGTCCTGGCTCTGCTTCATGGGGACGCTGTCTTATGTGAAAGTCATGGTGGGAGTGATCCTGAGGGACCGCAGCCACAGCGCCCTGGTGTGGTGCGGAGCCGCGGCACAGATCGGCTCGCTGGTCGGCTCGGTCACCATGTTCCCGCTGGTCAGCGTGTACCAGCTGTTCACGTCGGCGGACTTTTGCAGCACCTCATGTCCTCTATGACAGTAAATGTGAGGACCGCAGCGCTGAGGAGGCTGGAGACAGTTAAAGGAATAGTTTGTGCTTCTTCAGATCAACACTCTCGAATCTGTATTAATACAGGAGTCAATTAGCTTAGCTTAGCATAAAGACCGGAAGCAGGGGGAGACAGCCAGTCTGGCTCTGTCCATAGGTAAAAGATCAGTTTACGAGCTGCTCTAAACATCACTAACTAACCTGTTATCTTGTTTATACAGTATATTAAAGAGAACTTTGACAGTTAAAAACATTGTGGGTTTACAGAGTTGGAGTGTTTTCATATTTTGAGTTTTGTACAGATTTAAGATACAAGATTAAACGATGTTGATTCGTTTTAGCTTTCGAGGTTCTGGAACCAGACTCATGGTACCAGTTGTGTCTTAATATATTAATATTAATATATATAATATATATATAATATAATATAAAAATGTATATTTCTTCGTCAATATATAATATGTCTGAGGAAATGTTGATATTCCCAACGCCTTCATCCTTTTCCTGTCTTTCCTCTGCATTTCCTGCATAACGTTAATAAAGTGTTCACCGTCGGTAACGTTAATATTGTCGTATGCTACAGAAATGCATTTTTTGAATATGCAAACAAACAAAAACCATGGTGATTTCTCTGGCCAGATTATGAGTCATTTAATACGCTACGATGGAAATAAAAAGCTCTTAACTTGTATAAATATTAGAAGCTTAACACTTAAGACGCAGCATTTTTATTCATTCTGTAGTTTGAACCCAATAAGTGCATTGCACCAATCATCAAACTGTCAACGTGTTCACCCACTAGATGGCGCCGGCTCACTCTTCTACAAATCAAAAGCTGTCGCTCCTGCAGCCACACTGGGACCAGAGCTTTGCCCATGAAATACATTTTCATTGTAAAACACAATGCAGTGATTTTACACATGTAAGCTAAATATTCAAAGCTGAAATTATACACTTCTTAAATGTGAGGTTTCCCCTTTAAATTTAAATATGCATGCAACTCATAAAAACAGGTTGTTGAGACATGTTGTATTACAGTACCAGCTCAGGAGAATATCAGTGGATATGCTGTTTGTATTCTGTTAATAAAACGCACCTGTTTTTATCAGCTGCAGCAGGAGTCGTGTTCCCTCTGCACGAGCAGCCCTGAACAATCTGCCTCACTGACACTTGATTTAATGTGTATCTGCATGTTGCCGTCTGCATATCTGTACGTTTCTGTGTTCTGGCTGTGAAAACAAATATCCCTCTGGGACAATGCATCGAAATCTAAACATGGCATATAATATAAAGGGAGACGACATCGTCGCACAGCACAACACAAGTCCTGCAGTAATGTAAGCGATGAAAGCTCTGCGAGTTTAGTTCCAGTTGAGTTGTTGTTATTTTGGGCTGTGGTCATTGTATCGCTAGTAGATTTACTCAAGAACTGTACTTGACTACAATTGTGAGGTACATGTACTTGAATATTTCCATTTTATGCTACGTTGCACGTCTACTACACGACATTTCAGAGGTGAATATTGTACTTTTTACTCCACTACAGTCACTTGACGGATACAGTTGCAGGTGACTAAAGAATTGGCCTTAAAAAAAACAGCTAAAGCTACAAAAAGCACATTTATTAAGCAATTTATTAATATATCAGTCACAGCTGACAGTTTGCTGAAGAACGAGAACTTTTAGTACATTTTGCTGATGATACTTTTCTTTTTAACGCAGGACTTATTCTTGTAACAGAGTATTTTTACATTGTTGTGGTACTTTGAGTCAAGTAAAGGTACTTCTCCCACCCCTGGGTGTACCTAACATTTTGCCACCACCTCTGAAAACGTACCATTATATCGTCCAGTCGATGGTTTCATTTTTAATTAAAGTCACCATTATGAGCCTCACAAAGGCCATGCTGATGTTATTATGCACTTATTGTAATTTATTGCTCACGTGATGCATGCGTGAGTCTTGCAATGCCGCCATTTCAAATACAGACCAACAGATTAATAAATCACCAAGTCGTCATGGAGAGGGTGATAAGAAAGCAGAAGAAAGAGGAAAGATAAACAGCCATGAGAAACCAGACAGACCCTATAATACGTCTGGTCCGAGCCCCCGTCATCATCCCTCTCAAAGATGCTGCTGCACATCCTCCGCGGAGGACGCTGGTCATCCATGGGAACCGGAGAGAGGTTTCCCATCAGCAGCTGTTCCTCCTCTCTGCCCCCTTGCCCTTCAGAAGGAGAGCGAGAGGTTCCCCGGCCGGGCGGAGGGGGGGGGGCTCTAATTACTGATGCTCAGCGGGGGCCCATGGCTGTTGCTCCTGCCGCTGGTCACTTGGGAGCTTCCCTGACCCCGACACTGAGTAAAAACAAAAAGATAAGGAAAGGAAAATGGGGCCACAATTAGCCCGGTGGAGCCTCCAGGGCGGAGGATCAGTGGAGGAGAAGCACAGATGGGACTTTCTCACTTGGATTTGTTGAATCTACATTGCCGCATGTGAAAGCTGCTCAGAAACCGCTGCAGTCGCTTGTTGGTGCAGATTTTAAGGACGGGTTTGAATGAAATCCTCTCAAACAATTCATCAGATTGATTGTTTTTGTCTTGGAATGAAGTAAACTGCTGATTATGGTTAGACCTGAACTTTAGAGCTGCAAAGATTAATCGTCTACTCGATTAATAAATATAATATCCCAATAATCCCCCACGACTTTGATAATCGATTAATCATTAAAGTCATTTTCAATGAGAAAATCTGAGAAAATGCAGTTTTCAGCGTCTCAATATGGAGATTTGCTGCTTTTCTCTGTTTTATATCATATTGAAGTGAATATCTTTGGTAAACTGTGATGGACAATAAGACCAAACATTAATCATCAGATTAATCGATAATGAAAATAATCGTTTGTTGCTGAAGTTAGGAGAACCGATCCAATCCCAGTGCGTTAAAAACAAATATTTCTATATCTTATTATTATTACTTCACAGATGTACGACGATAAAATGACAATTTTTTTATTTTTAACTGTTAACTAAGCTCGTGCAACAAGTTTGTGAGTCTTACAGGATGGAGGCTCATCGGCCACACGAGGTTCCTACAGCTACAGTCAGATTTAAGACTTTTTAAGGACTTTTTGTGCAAACATTTCCACTGGAGGGATCTGCGAGACATTAATGCGAGAGGCATGTGGTAAATTATATAAGAAAAAGAAAGATGTTACCAATTATTCTGACATCTTACAACGCAACGTCAGAAAAAAAAACGATTCATAAAATCCTACTTCTCATGTCTTAGCATTTTTAAGACTTTTGAAAGACTGATTTAAGATATTTTAATACCAACTGCGGCCTTATTTCTATATTAATGAATTCAATGCTTTCAGCCTCTTTCAGTGGACTTAAAGGAGGGAAGCACTGAAGCTGCTTATATTGTTTGTTGCTCATAGAAAAGTGCAGCACAGATCGAGCCTAGTTTTAAGTTTATATATATATATATATATATATATACTGTATATATATATAAATATAAATATATTATGTTATATTTACATTTCTGTAAAGCATATGTACACATTTAGAGTAGGCATAATAATTCCACTACAGCAGGGACTCGATGTTTTCTGCCATTAGGTGGAGAAAGATAAATGTCAGATATCGTGAATATCGATATATCGTGCGTATCGTGAGTATCGTGCGCATCGTGAGCATCGTGCGTATCGTGAGTATCGTGCATATCGTGAGTATCGCGCGTATCGTGAGTATCAAGACTATCGTGAGTATCGCGACTATCGCGCATATCGTGAGCATCGCAACTATCGTGAGTATCGTGAGTATCGCGACTATAGTGACTATCGTGAGTATCGCGACTATCGTGAGCATCGGGAGTATCGTGCGTATCGTGAGTATCGTGAGCATCATGAGTATCGTGAGTATCGTGAGCATCATGAGTATCGTGCGTCCCTCACATCTCTCCTCATGCTCATCACACTGGGAGTGTTCACCTGAAGAGTGCGTGTAAATACTGTTCTCCAGTTGTGACACTGACACATAATCAAAAGGTTTTCTCTCTAAGCTTCATTAGCTAAATTCCTTGATTGGCTCTGGGCTTTTGTGTGGAGACAAAACAAAGCAGCAAAGAAAAGTGTTTCCTTTCCCTGCGAGCGTCAGATGGTCCCATCGCTCCTCCAGCTGGTCAGGAGGGGCCGGGGCCACCTGGATGTGCTGCGTCCCGAGATCCTGCAGTCTCCTCTGCCATGTGAAGACTCCACTTACTACGCCACTGAGAGGTCCATCTGCTCAGGACCAAAAGAGCCCCCCCCCCCACCCTTCACACCACCACCACCGCTGCTCCCCCACTGCTCCCCTCCCTCCAGCCACTGTGCCTCTCAGCTAAATGAGCAGCGTGTCAAATGGAAGGAGGATTTACCCTTCCTTTAACGGGATAAGAGAATGAATTCACAGCAGCGTGATGCAGTGACTGAATGAACCCACCTGCACTCCTGCTGAATCGACAGATATGTCACCTGTGTCTGACTTTGCTCGATGTTCGGCCGCACAAACGGAACGTAGATTTTTCGTTGTTGTTTATTAACAAAAACAACGCTCAGCGAGGAAACGTGAACCCGCAGGCCGACAGATTTTGGCAGCCGATGTTCAGGTGAACAGCTTGCGGGTAAACCAATTGCTGATGCATGCAGACAATTCAGACAGGCGCAGCTCAGACAGCATCTCTCCCATCAATTTCCACACACACCCCATCTAATAAACGCCGTCCATTTATTCGAAATTGGATGTGACAGCCCTGTGTCATTTCACTATAGTGTCTCGGCGCAGACAGCGCTGCACACGGGCCCACTCCTCGTTTTCTATCAGCAGGTATTGATGTTGCTTTAATGAAGTGCCGAGCACTCCACCCTCGGAAGAGACAAGTCTGTCAGCATATGTAAATGCTTCCTGCCTGTCATTGTTGTGGAGGGTTCAGCATGGGTCAGCATGGATTCTCCCTCTGGGAACCCTTTGTTCTGGGGCCCGACGGTGCCACATGAGGGGACCAATTACAGAGCGGCACAGCAGGACGGGGGTGCTAACTTGTTACCCCGCTGTAGTGAGCTAATTATTACCTCCACACTGTGGGTAGCATGCAGCCAGTGCATCATGGATGGGTAACAAAAGATAGCTTGTCTGTAAAGCTTCTGCATAATTTCTTTTTAATTTGAGTATTTAGCATTTTTGTGTGGTGTATTCCTCACGCCCCCGACCTTGAGCCTTGAGACTTCCTTCAGTCTGCACTACTTGTTTCCAAAGGGATGGAAAACACAAACACAAAATATGGAAACATACCCAAATACAACATAAACTAGTCCCTTCAAAGTGAACCATAAACCTCTTAACTTGGGTTAATATGAAGGATGTCGCACTATAGAAAAGTGTAAATGCTCGTCTTACAGCCGTGTCAGTTTGATATATATATATATATATATATATATTCTGGGGCCCTTTTGTGAATTAAATCAAACATATAGTTAAGTTTCAGATAAAAATCCGAGTAGCTGGTCCAATATGTGAGTATGCATCTGACACATTATTCTGCACACAAATGGCTCACATTCCCAGCACATTATAAGATATTTCACTTCAGTGGATTGGTTTATATTAAAGGCACCATTATTACAGTTTGGGAAAAGGTCATCCTAATTTTCAGGCCATAAATAGCTTCTGAACTACTTAAATCCCTGCGGAGCTTCTTTTGCATTGTCAATGCAAAGGCAATTTACAGGCTACAGATTGCCAACCACATAACCTTGATGTGGTGTCAAGAAATGATTTATGAAAATTCATCCAGCTCTGCCGGTCCCGAGCGAGACCTGGCTGGACCGGGAGTGTTGACACAAAGCCCATATGGCCGAGCACACACACACACACACACACTGGCTGAATTATCATTCATATCATAACATCTGAACGGGCTTTTGTTCCCAGTTCCTGATGAGATATTGGCGTCTGTTACTTATCAAGGAGTGCAAGAGATCTGCCAGCAACAAAATGTTTCAGCTGACGCACAAAATGATGCTTCCAGTGAGGGGGGGGTGGGGGGTAACAACAGGTCGACCTAAATGTATAAACACACCTGAGCAGCAGGGCTGGGGGGGAAATCAACACAGCACAGTATTGCAGTATTTTGTATGGCAATATTGATATTTTATTGATCTTTTATTACATAAATTATTAATGTTGTAAAAAATAAATGAAGCTTTTTGATAACAATTGCTGTTTTGTTCTTCTTGATGAGATGAGTTGTTCTGCTCAGCATATAGCTGAGTATATATGTACATATGTTTATAATCGCAATATTATCATATCGTGACTTAAACGCAAAATCTGTAACTTTCTGCCACTCGGGGTCTCTGACTGAAAACAACAGTAACAGCTGGAGTCTGGTGGTGCAGCAGCGGTGCATCATGGGAGTTTGGTGTGGTGGTGCA
>CALSCE010009645.1:9864505-9880738 GCA_943593645.1 Bovichtus variegatus
AGAGAGGAAACGTTGCCTTCAGGGACACATTTCTCTGGAACAACTCACTACATACATAACGTAGGTTTGGTGTTTTTAGACATTTTAGTGCAGAACTGTTAAATATTATACCTTTAAGTACCGTGGGGCCCTGGTTGTCCTCCCTCCCCCCTGAGCAGTAAGTGCATTCATCAGGAGTGTTTTGGAGGGTAGAAAAAAGGATATATTTTAGGAGAAAATACCAAACACACCTCTTGATGCATAGACGCCCTTCCTTTCTTGCTTTATTAGCCCCCTCCCCTCACATCCAGCCCATTCATCTCCTTCTCCCCACCCCCAGTGACCAGTCTCGCCCAGCTGCTAGGGGCTACCGGTCCCCCCCGTGTGTGGGGCCAGTCAAGTGGAAAATGGCTGCTACCGAGAGAGCCCACTTTAGAGAGCCATCATCCTTTGAAGGGGCCTGATGGCCTTTGACAGCCACAGTGTTAACATGGAGCCTGCACGAACACAGCACTGCTATTATCGTGTTTACTAAAGCAAGAGGAGAGCAGAGGGGATCGAGGGGAGACCCTGTTGTTGGTGCAGGAGTCCAGAGGTAGCGGGCTGCATTGTGGGGAAACATGACATGGGATCACTCACAGCCAGGTGGAGATTGTGTTTCAACATGTCAGTCGGGCTTTTAGCGAACAGGTGGTGATATGATTTGTTTGTCTGGTGCTTTCAGTGTGATTACTATTCAAACACCTGCTTCAGGCAGATATTTCAGGTAACACAACTCAGTTACGAACGTCTAATGAAAATCATGATTCTCAGAACAGTGTTGAGCATTTCTTGTTGCTTTCACACAGCAGTCAAACGTCGCAAATATCTTCAAATGATCCAAAAGACGTGTTGTGTGTATCGTAGCGAACAAACAATATTTCTTTATCCATTAAACTGCAGATTATTTTATAGAGGATGAATTGTTTGGTCTGTGAAAATGTCCAAGATGATGTGTCTAAATGTCTTGTTGGGACAAAACAACCCAAAGATATTCACGTTAATATGATATAAAACAGAGAAACGCAGGACATCTGGAAAGGATGGAAACACGTTCGCATGACCATATTGAGAATCTGTGAACATATTTTTCAATTTAACAGGTAAGATATGAATTCTAATGTAAATCATAACAAATAGCTTCTTGTTTCTCATCTCAGCTGATATTCAACTCTTCTGTGAACTGAGAGAAATAAAGAGAAGTGGCTTCTTGTTTTCTGGGCGACGGGGTGATAATGTCTCTAACTGGGTCTCTGTTTGGTGCTGAGCAGGTTGTGGCTTCTTTAGAGCTTTTTCTGTGAAAACAGCTGCCTGCTGTGGCAGAAAACGACTCTATGAGAGCGAACAAAAACAGCAGAAAAACAAAGGGCTGGAGCTCAGTGTCAGCTGCATTCATCACTATCTTATTATCATAATAAAAGTTATTTAGGTGTCTTTGGTGGACACATTTATTTACTTCTGACAGACAAGGTAAATGTTTTGAGTAATATGCTCATCAGCTGATGCAGTGTGCTCTCGTTCACCTTCCACCTCATGCAATGTGCGCAGCCCAATTTATGGATGCAGGTTGGATCAGCAGCAGATAAAAACACCGTCCCATCCGGCTCTCGCTGGCTCTCACTGGCTCTCACTGGCTCCACTCCAGCACGGACTGATCTACGGCTGTACCTCGAGCGAGCCGCTCTAACAGCTCCGGCACATGTTGCTGCAGGACGCACGTGGAGCTCAGAGTGAGCAACAGTGATTTTAACTGCAACAAATGGTCGAGGTATGTCATTATCCAGATTTTTGGTGAAGGGATCATTACCTGCCACAGATGCCACTGTTGTTTTGTGTCTCCATTTGTCCTGAGGCGAGTACAGCCTCCATACTTGAAAAGAGCAGGAGGCGCCTTTGTGTAGACGCACACCTGATCTTAGCAATCAACCGGCAGCTCTACCCTCACACAAGTCTCCCAGGCTCTGCCTCAAGGCCGTCCATCTGTTGCTGCCAGGCTGTGGGTGAATGTGCACAGGTCTGCGTCTATCTGAGCTGCACGTGCGTGTCGGGGGTGGGCTGCAGAAAATATGTGATTTGTGGTTTCGTGCCTGTTGACACCGCTGCTCCCAGAGGTGTAGCTCTCTCTGTAGTCATGAAACCGATATTTAAAGCAGAAAGAGGTGACAAACAAATGTGGCACGACGCTCTGTGTGTAATTAGTACAAACATTAGAGAGCTGGGGGAGTTTAGATCTATACATTCTGAGGAAATGAGCATATTGCACCCTTCATCCTCCCTATAAACAGATGTAAAGATATGCGTGGAGTGAAGAAACCTGAGGTAAAAAGCACAAATTGATCTTTCTACTGTAACAACAGATTTTATTTCCTGCTGATTCTGCATTATAGTGCTGTTGATGAACATATTATCTTCTCTGGGAGCATTAAAAAAGGATGTTGAAGGTGGTGTTGAATGCCTTTAGCGTTACACACTCCTGTGTGTGTTTGTGAGAGGAAATGCCTCGACTTTCTACCCTAAGTGTCTCATTTCTGTGAGATTCAAAGAGGGAAGTGTTGCAGAGGAACGACGTAAATGATCATGACAGAAAGTCTTTTACACACAAGGCAGGATTTAATCTCGTCTTTGTTCCCAATCATGTTGTTTTCTTCCACTGCACCTACATTTAAATATGTGTAGCAAAGTATTTTATCGGTATCTGATTCAAACAAATGTATCCTGTAAAACTTAGGGCTGCATTACAAAGTGTACCACAAAGTGTACCAGTGCACAGAAGTGGAAGAAGTATTCAGATCCTTTACTGCAGTGAAAGTACAAATACTCCACTACAAGTAAAGGTCATGCATTCAAAACCTTACTTAAAAGTAAATAAAAGTAAGTATTTTTAGCAAAATGTGCTTAAAGTAAAAGTACCGATTGTGCAGTCAAAAAAAATATTAATAACCCTGCAAAGGGTGAAGCATAATGTTCCCGCCCTCATCATTTCCTACAGTCCCTGAAGGCATAAAATATATATATTTTAAGAAAAAAGCCAGACGCATAAAGGCAGATTAATGGACTCTGCAGGTGCAACACGTTACACACCTTCATACACTTTTGATTCTCAGCCTTTATCTTGAGGGTAAAAGCTAAAAACTTTTTCTTTCCTGTGTGAGTCTGACGGACCACCTCTGAATATCTGCCTCCACAGATCTCCTGGGAACCTGAGTTTTGATACCACTGACCTTGTAAATATTGAACCTTTCTGATAGATGTGCGAGACGTAGCTCCATTCAGGGTTGTTGTGGTCATAAGAAACTGACAAATGATGAATTGATAATGGAAAAGATGCTGTTGCACTGCACTGTTTTGTTTCCTGTACTCTCAATTTGTGGTGCTTGTCTGTGTGACATTTGGATTTTGTATTTCCTTTTAATTGGTATCAAAGGACTCTGCAGTAGTTCGGTAGTAACCAGAGTGGGTTCTTAAGCTTTAATGATTTATTTCATTATCTCATACACTTTATTGATCTCTCTCTCTCGTGCCTGCACCGCTGCTCTGTAAGTAGAATAGTCGGAGATGAAAAACAGTAATGTGTCATGTTCAAAGCGGTGGCCTCCCTCCCCGTACGCTCTCACTTTAACATGATTTAGTTCATTACGGGGATTCGGTGCTGCAGAGAATGTCATATGCTAAGTTAACCTCTGCATGCCTCTCTGGCTCGGATCCAGTTATGAAAGGACACACACATAGACACACTCTCTTTGATGACGACAACTGGCAAAGTTCCCAACCTTTAAAAGAGCTCGAGCCGCTTTCTGGATGTATCCGATGGTGTGAGTGCACTCAATAAATCTGCAAGGGTCTGATTCAGACTCCCACACATCGCCGCTCAGTGTCCTTGAAAGCAGCTAATGCTGTATCAGTTCAGGAAACATAAGATCTGCCCGCGCTGCCACGCGTCAATGAGAGCACTTTTTACTGTGAGGATAGCAGCTGATTTCATAAATATGTTGAGTAAAAAACTGACAGATCATTTCAAACTGACGCGTGTCTTTTTATTGGACAGCCCACTGTGAGGACAGCCAACAATCCCATTGAGAAATTAGCAGGGTCCCCTGTGCTTTCCTCTCTTTTAATGAATAATTCAGCTGTCAGGGTGAAAGCAGGGCGCGGAGACCTTGTCGGTGGTGACTGACTCAGCACTCTGCGGCCTCAGGGTGACACTCTAAACCCGAGCATCGCATCCTGTTCCCTCCATCACAGGTAGCCCTGCTACAGTAAGTCTCCTGTGTGATCGTCCAAGTGCAGAGGAAATGGAGAGGAGAGGGAGCTCTCTCAGTATGGATCCACTCATCGTCAGCTGCCATAGTTCCGCAGAGCAGGACAGTTTCAGCCACGCTAGCAGCTTGGCAATAGTCGTGTTCCCATTCAATCCTCAAGCTCATTTTAAGCAAACATTTAAAAGGTTGCAAAAAATAAGTGCGAATTAGGCAGGTCTCCATCAACTGGTCTGGAGCGAATAATCTCGGCTACACAAAGCGTGGTTTGGTCAGAAGTTGGCGATGTATGCTGCGTTTTACACATGGCTGTAAACCTCCAGGAAACAGAAAAGTAGAGGCTGAAGCGTAAACTAAACAGACAGAAGAACGGAGAGAGGTCTTCAGGAATTACTATCACTAGTGTTAATAGTTCTTTCCTGTCAGATCGTATTGGCCATGTTTCCTGCTGACGGAGACAAAGATAATTTAATGTGCGTTATGGAGATATCAGGGACGTAAAGCTATGATGGGGCCAAAAAACCTGGCTGGACTCTACATGAACCAGCAGTTTGTGTCAAAGCCCGACACAAGCCTGCAGCAAGCAGCAGTTTGGGGCTTTATTGAAAACCTGAATTTCCAATGTAAGAATAAATAAACATATTTAAAAATGTATTGGAAGCTAAAGTAAACGAAAGTCTTTTCAGTGCGACCCGATCTACGACATCGGGACAGCTGACCTTCTCTTAGCGGACGATCAGCCCAAAAATCTTGATCACAGATTAAATTGGCGCAAATTGACGTTATTACAGCTCGACTCAGCGCGAACCTGGCGGGTAGACGGCGACAGCAGAAACGCTGAATTTGCGCAATTTAGGAAGATTATTATATATATGATGTGTATATATATATATATATATATATACAGTATATATATGTTTGACCATGGTGGTCTTCCCTTCCCCTTTATAAACTATAAACAAATAATTGATGACAAAAAAAAGGAAGTTTCACTAAATGTTTTCGTTTCCATACAGCTTTTCTAAAGAGATACGTTGGAATAAAGATGCGTTTATGGAAACATAATGTCGGTCGGTCAGTCGAGCTCTTTGATCTGAATTGCCTCAACAACTATTGATCCCTTAACCTTTCAGCACCTTCATCAGGTCTCATGTCCTCTTTGTTGCAAACACTGTGCAGCTCTTTTCATTTAAAAACTGATATCTTACAGATATATTAACAGTCAACATCACCTCCCATTCTGGCTTCTTGCCATCGGCTCCCTGTGCGATTTAGAATTGATTTTTAGATTTTACTGATCACTTTTAAAGCACGTCTGGGTCTGCAGCCTCAGATCCTCAGAGGCTTAAATCTAAAGGTGACCGTGCTCCTGCCATCAGGGCCCCTCGGCGTGGAAACGAGCTGTCAGCGGAGATAAGACTGGCAGAAACCGTGACTTATTTTAAATCACTTTTTAAAACCCATATTTATAGACTTGCTTTTCTGTGATGTTGTCTCTTTATTGTCATCTTTTTATTTTAATTAATTTCCATTGTTATATTGTCTTCTGTGTATCCTGCTTCTGCTTTGTCTGTCAAGGCACTTTGTAAACTCTGTTTTTAAAGGTGCTGTATACATTTATGATTATTATATGCTACTATATACTAGATTTTTTTTTATTTTATTGTGTGACATACTTTGTTTAGTGCTGCGCTGCAAACGTTAGCATGCTAACACACTAAACTATGATGTAAACATTAGATCTGCTACAACTCATGGTCACTGTGAGCCTGTTAGCATGGTTAGCATTTAGCTCAAAGCACCACCGCATGGCTGCAGATTAATTACAATGATCCACACATGCAAGAAACTAGCAAATACTGCTCTTACACACCTCTTTGTGCTCATCCTGCCTTGCGTCTTAAGTCTAGCACAAATCTTTATTCCAGAGTATATTTTCGTCCTTTCTTTCTTTCTATTGGCTGCATCACGCCTGTGGCTGCCTCCTGCATTCATAGCCAGTGGAGGAGGAAGGCATTTCAGCACAGTTACAAAAGATGATCCCACATCCAGGGCACTCAGGCCCCCCCGGGCTCAGTGTGTTGGCCTCCTATGCTCCACAGAGCTCAAAGCAAACATCTGTTTTGCTCCGGAAACAATCTTTGGTCTCAGAACGAAGACTTGTTGTCAAATTAATAAGGAAAAGGATCGTTACGAGTGCACGTCTGTTTTCCTGTTATTGATCAGGCGTGAGAGGGTTAGGTTAAGGATGAGTCCTTTCTTCAGCTTATCACACCGGATCGATTGCACTTTTGCAGGTTAGACCCAAACTCAGCGAGGGTCACAGCGAAATATTACACACTGTGACCCGCTGCGAGTGCATTACAACTAATTCACACGACTCACTATTTGAGATCATTTCAGCAAAAAGAAACTCTTTAAAAATGTTTTTATGTAATCAAATGTATCTCCGAAGTTGTTAAATTATAGTTCTATAGAAATGAAGCAGTTTTTACAAGTACATCATTACAGCTCATAAACTCAACTAACTAAAATACTTCAGAAAATGTTCCGTATAAGTAGCACTAAATGATATTGTTCTTTCCAGGAAACTCTCAGGAAAATTAGCGACCTGTAAAATAAAGTGTTTTATTTCCCTCGACAGAGTTTAAATGCTCCTCTGTGCCTCGAATTTAAATATGCTCTTAAAAACACTGCAATCAGCATAAAAATGAACTCAGATTTTAACCCCCCAGGGTGCATAGGGTCCTAAAGTATTGATAACGTACTCATTAAAATCTGATGTAACTCTATCACAGTTGTCATTTCAGCCATTAAAGTTGAAATCCGCAGGATTGACACTTCTTTACGGCTGTATTCGCTCGTATTGAACACATGATTCCTACCTTACATACCTTTGGGAGTAAAACATAAAATATGTATATATATAATCACGTGTCCCTGTGTAATTTTCATGCAAAAATATCAGAAATCTTGGAACTTCCTCCTGGTTGAGGATTACTGAGCTCGTAGTAGGTCAGAAGAGTGTGTTTGGATCTAATAACACATCCCTCCCGTTATAGCTTGTCTGGAAATACATCACATTACAGGAGATAAAGACGCTCTAACTGCTGTTTCACTGAGTCTCCAGGTATTAGGAGTTCAGCTCTTATTTACGGAACAACCTTGAAATGGCATCATTTCCATTTCTCCTGTTGTGAATTAAATCAACAATCATATTCCCCGAGAAAGCCATCATCGCCTGTGTTAATCAGACCACGTTAAATTTCCATCTCTCCATCCATCCATTATGTATACCTGCTTATCATAAGCAGAGTCGCAGCGGGCTGGAGCGTCTCCCAGCTCCCGCTGAGCGAGAGGCGCAGTGCACTCTGGACAGAGTCCAGCCAATCACAGCCAGCAGATTAAACGAACAGTAGTTTTAATCTAATACGTTTTGTAATTTAAAGAGCGTACATTTTCATAATTATACATTGAGGACATCAAATCACACCAGAAGGAATGAGTTTCACTACCTTCTGCACAAAGCATGCCAGAGGAGAAGAACGCAGCACACAGTGGTGATACTGCCACCTAGCTCTCTAAAGCGCCACGGAAACTGAGGTCTTAGCTACAGTATGCTGTCAGCGTGAAGAGGACATGGAGCATCGCTTTAATTAATGTTCACATGCACACGGACGCCTCAAAACACTCTTTGAGTCTCTGACTTTAGATAGCCGATCATTATTTTCGCCCAAATTTTCATCAACAAAAACAGAAACATTACTGTCAATCTCACAAGAAAAGCACAGCAGCGATAATTAGTGATGTAGAGAGAAAGATTAAGTGACAACAGCCTTCTCCCAGACATAAAAAAGCCTTTTATTGAGAATTCAAACAGGTGTCATACTGGTTTCTGAGAGGCAAAACAAATGACAGGCTACTGAGCCGTAAATAGCGCAGCAGACGATGGGAGATTGGCCATATGTCCACTGTGTGTGTGAGCGCCAGCTACACTGGCTGGCTTTGAGATTCTTTTGGGAACATCCCAGTAAAAGCTCCTCTGGGACGGAGAGGGATTCAACTACAACATGCAGTCACTCAATCTTGGTAGGTTTAAATGCTTAAACAGTGCTTTTTCCTCCTCTGAGGTTTGGACATATTAAAATTGACAAGCGTTGTCCGTCAGCGCTGAGCAATTAGCTGACAACCACAATCAAAACGCTGTCGAGAGCTGGCAAATGTTTTTTGCTGGGACAGTGAGAGAGCGCGAGTCGATCCAAAATGGGATTCAGTTTGAAATTCATATTTGTGTACATCATTATCTCTGTTCATGTCCCCTCTACGTTCACTACCAGGAGAGTGCAGGGCGTGAGGCAGGCCGTTCTCCGAGGAGCTCGCTGCTCCATCTGGGCCAAAGTAATTGGTCTGCTATTCATATTCAGCAGTGTAATAGCCTCTAGCTATTCATACAGTCACACGTGAACTAGTTACACTGAGAACAATCAAAAGATGGCGTGACCCAAGTGGCAGTTTCTCAGGAGGGCTTACTGAAGCACCATGGTCAGAAAAGCCTTCTCTGATTGAATCTGTCAAACGTTATCCGAAGACTGCACAACTTAGCAGATTCACAGTTTTGTGATGCAGAAACACAGATTGAGCTACTTCTTGGACTGTGAAGGTGCATTATGAAGATCTGCCATTAATAGAACCTGCTTTGAATAAACAGATCTGCCTCTGCAGCAGTGAATCAACAACTACAGTGTTAAACGCACAAGAAGTGACTTTCTGCCACTCGGGTCTCTGTATTAAAACAACAGTGAAAGCTGTAGTTTGGTGTGGTGGTGCAGCAGAGGTGCATCATGGGAGTTAGGGTTCCTTCAGTGTTCCTGCTGCAGCAGCAGAATCCTCCACAGAGGTGCATCATGGGAGTTAGGGTTCCTTCAGTGTTCCTGGTGCAGCAGCAGAATCCTCCAGTTTCTCTTCCTCTCCTCATTCAAAGCAGTAAAAACAGTGAATGAAGCAGTTTGAGGTTAAACAGCAGAGTTTCTCCTGCTCGCTGTTCGGCTGCCGCTAACGTTTGCTCAGCTTGTTTCTTTGAGAACTTCAGATCCAGACGTCCGAGGACTAAAATCCTTCATCCGCTTCAAATATAGAGTTAAAAAGCACCAGGATGTAAAAATGTGTCCTAAAACTGGATAAAAAGTCAGTTTATGAAGCTTCTGGCAGACAAACACAAGCTGACGCTGCTCAAAGGGGAGACGACGCCATGACAGGAGAGAGGAAACGTTGCCTTCAGGGACACATTGCTCTGAACACAACTCTCTACTGTACATATAGAACAGGGAGAGTGTTTTTAGACGTTTTAGTGCAGACATGTTACATATTATACCTTTAAAGTACCGGGGTATTGTCAGTACAATGATAATAACACGTTCACTGTGTTGGTGCAGAAATGTTTCAGAGCACAAGAATAAACTGGATCTATTTCACCATTAACACTATTCCCCACCACCATAAGTGCAGTGGGACTACTGGGAAGCCCTCTGCTGTAAAAGGTAAGCTGCCGCTGATGTTTTTTCCTGTGTAAAAACACCTATAATTACCTGTGTAATGGAAGAAAGCACCCTTCATCATCTGATCATTCCTCAACAAGATAAATATGGTGGTCAAGGCATTTAGAGACAAATGCTATCCTCTTGGTGGCAAGGATTAGGAGTGGTGTATTTATCATGGTTTGAAGTGGTGTCTGAGTCTAACCAAAGTACTGATTATTCAGAGTGAAGAGGAGCTGCGAGCCCATTACCTCCCAGAAAATAACAATGTGAACACCCGCCTCCCCGGCCTCTCCCGATGTAGTCTGTCAGAGCTCGTCAGCTGCAGCACCATTCATTCCATCTCAACAAGCACCAGGACTATCTCTCCTTCCTTTTAGCTTCACTCTCCCTACGCCGCCACGCATTACCTCCCAATGTCTTGCAGGTTGCACCCCCCTCCCCTTCAGCCCCACCCCACCCGCTCACTTCCTCCCATTCTGCAAGCCTGCGCTGCTCCACCCCTCCACCCTACTTGGTCCTGATGAGCCATTGTGAGATTCAAGCAGATGGATGGGGAACAAAGGGGGTGAGAGGGGGGCCCCCTCTGCCTGTCCCCCTTGTATCACTGCCAACCAGGCTCTGGGTAATCTTCTCAAGCTTTCACGGCAGAGCAATGAATAACCTCAGCCTCCTCTCTGAGACCCGGGCTACGCCGCAGCCACCCCCCTCTTATCTTACCCTCTGCAGACTCGCCAGGGCCGGCTGCTCCCCGGATAGCATCTCTCACCCTCGCTTTCTGCTCACTGTCTCTGCCCTCCACACCCAATCAGGGTTTTTTTTGTTTTGTTTCTAGGGGCGTGTTACAAGGCCCGGAGATTAATTGGGGCTGTGGCTGGATGACATCTGGTCCCAGCTTCATAAAAGTCTGGGTCCTTGAGGTCTGCCGGGTTTATAATGAAGTGTATATAAGTTAATTTTCTCATCAACAGAGCGTTAATCAGAGCTTCTTCAATGGCCATTTCAACACTTACCCAGGGATAGTTCAGAAGTCTGTTGTGGTAAATTTGATTACCAGAACTTGTTGACTTGAACTGTACTTTTTATAAATTTTGTATTTATTTTTACTTAGATTTTAATATCAGTATTGTTATTTCTCTGTTTCATTTTTTGTAATTATTTAATAAAATTTTCTATTTTTATGTGATTTATTTTTTGTTGTTATTATTATTATCATCATCATTAATGTGTATTTCTAACTAAGTTCATTTTTACTGTATATTACTATCTCTCCATGTATAGAGGTATTTACCTGGATGTACATTCACCTGTGCATTGAAACTTAAACACTGAACTTCTGACCAATATACGCCATGAAAATTGAAATAAACAAAACTATGAAGAATTTATATATATATATATATATATATATATATAGTTTTCTTCTTTTTTAATTTTTTTTTACCTGTTTACAAGTTGCATTTCTTCTTTAACTTTGAACGATATGTATGGAAATATAACAAAGAAAATTCTATTGTCAACAAATCTCATGAAAAGCCCAAAAAGCAAAAATCTATTGATCCTACTAACAAGTATTGACTGATATATCTTTTTCCTCCATTGTAATAATTATCACTGAGCCACACTGTTGGACTGGCTGACACACACACTTTATTACTGCACTTTATTTTAACTCACACACACACACCGTCCTGCTGCTGATAATCCCAAAGAAACACAATATTTGCTAAGATAGGAGCAGATATTTGCGACCGTTTTTTAAATAATTACTGAGTAGGAACCAACGAGCTTAGGGATTTTATTAGCATTTTATTTCTAAGCATTTCTTCTGTTTTTGTTAGACAAACATGATCAGCAAAGAAGGATTAAACCCTACATTTATTTATATATATATATATATATATATACATAGGCTATATACTGTATATATAGGCTATATATTGTATATATGCATAAGTAAAATGACATCAAAGGAAAGCAAAGACAACAAAATATACCAAATCGATGAATAATTAAACAAGTAGATAAGAAAAAAAACTAATGACAATGTCCAAATGTAAGTCATTACTTTGTATTTTAAAACAAACATTATGTATTGAAGACAACGTATTTTTTACGCTATTTGTTGACAATAAGAAAAATGTAGAATTCTGACTTTTATTCTGTAAAAATACATTTATAATGATAATAATCGGCTCCTTGTGGAGCCATAGAACAGCCCTTAGAGAATTTCCCAGTCACTATTAAGAGCTTTACGCTCGCCTCTCCCCCAAAAACATTCCTCCTCCTCCTCTACTTTGCAGGAACAGCTCAACCACTCCACAGCTTCCTTGCGTGGCCCTGTTAAAATATTGAGCATGTACTTAAATGCTATTTGGCCAAGTGTCATTTAGGCTGAAGGGCTCTCCATCCACAAAAGATGTCTTGAAGTGACGGGATCAGAGCTGGTAGTGAACCGCAGAGGAATACACAGGTGCTGAATTATTTACTCTCCATCAAATATTTATACTTTTGTCCCACAAACTACTAACTACAAGTATGAAGAAGTAGGGCTGCAGTGAGACAGAGAGCAGGAGCCATGTTAGAGAATCCTTCTAACTTTGTGTTACATGCGTTTCACTGATAAAATAGAAAGTCATTCAACCCAGAATACAAAACAACTCGTCTGTAATTAGTGTTTCAGTGGACGTACAGTATATAGTGAATTAAATGTATGCTTCACTGACATTTTTCAATAATACAACATGTATATAACATGACTTCAGATTTCAGAATAAAAGCCTCCTGGACCATAGCGCTAGGTCCAACTAACGATTATTTTCATTATTGGATAATCTGCAGATTCATTTCTAGATTAATCATTAATGTTTGTTGTTGAAATGTCCAAGGTGATGTCTGTACAAGTCTTGTTGTACAACCCAAATCTTTTCACTTTAATATGAAATAGAACAACATTTGAGAGGCTGAAAACAGCATTTTCTGAAAAATTACTTTAACGTTTAAACGATTACCAAAAAAAACGGTCAATTATTTTCCCATTGATCGACTAATCGTTCCAGCTCTAAACACCAAAGCTCTTTGAGTCAAAATGATACAAATAATAAGTGAAAGAACAAAAAACAAATCGATGTTACTTTTTATTCTGAATCCATTGTCCTGACATATAAAGTTGGGTCAAGGTTCCTACGTTCATTTGTTTTCTGCAACATTAGCAGCAGTTTTAATTGTCTGAAGTCTTTGAGCCGACATGCAACATGTCCACCTTCTCTTTTATTCTAAACAGATTTATGTCACTATAAACATAAAACATTAAACCTGTAAACCCACAGTGTGTCTTCAAACTGAGCCTATTGTGCACAGAGGTGATCATCTGAAAGCAAATTGCACCGCACCGTGTCTGTAAGCTCTCCATTTTGCTCCATAAACTGTGATGGCATTCTCTGATTAAATTATAGCTGTATTGACTTTTGGGAACCACTTGCCTAAATCTACAAGATTAGCCTATGATTAATGGTGGGCACTTAATCCTTTGTTCAAATTGGACTGTTCAACAAGAATTGTAGCGGGGAAGGGAAGACGTTCACTTTCTCTCTTTTCAGCGCCTGTCGCCTCCTTATTACAGCTTCTGTGCTGGAAAACAGCCTGGAAGACTCCAGAACCACAGCGTGCATGTTTGTCCTTTCAGAAAGCCACACAGCGCAGGTGTTTCACTTTCATACAGATAAAATGTCGACAGCGTACGAAGTCTATCAGGGACCTTTACGTGATAAGCTCCTGTAGCCTCGGTGCAAAGCCGTCAGCGTTGAACTGCAGCAAGGAAAACATGACCGATTGTGAGGAAATGTATGGAAGGAACAAGCAAGTCAATTCAAAGTCTGTCTGCTCGGTTCTGAGCCCGGGTCGTGATTATGCTCAATCTGAGGCTTTGTTAGAGTCTTGTTTTACTGCCACAGGTGGATCTGAGTGACTCACAATATATATCAATATTATGCCAATTTCGTGTGTATCACTGTGCATTTTCTGCTTTTCACGCTGCGGTAATATGAGCCACTCAGTGCAAGTGCTCTGGCCGTCAGGTGACGTAGAATAAAGAGCGGCGTGAGGAGGTTGGGTGGAAACTAACTCCAGACTTTAGCGCAGGAGACTGGTGTTCATGTCCCGGGTGAAACCAAAAGTCAACAGTTACTTTAATTTATGTAACAAACATACTTATTTATGTTGCCTAAACATGACCAGGGAGTTTTGTTTGAATTCACAACGTATGAGACGAGTTGGGAATGAGAACGAGGAGATAAATGAAACGCGAGAAGCTTAAAATAACATGATAAAAATCCCTAAAAGTGTCGTCAGATCACATTCATCAGTCACATATGTAAAACTTTTATGCTAATATGGCAATTTGATTCATAGATATTAAGTTACTCATAAAATGACAATAGAATAGAAATAGAAATAGAAAATACATCATTATCTATTTTTAGCGTGCAAAAAGGCAGAAATTTGTGCAGAATATGATATTTTCTGCTAAATTATTGTTTTAATCGTCCATATATAAGCCAATATATGTAACATATATATGACATAACAGTGTGGAAAGAGGACTTTTAAACAAAAGACTTGCTTTATTATTATTTAGGTACGTTGTTTTTTCTCATCAAAGCAAAATTGCTAAAATCTGTCACGCTTCAGAGACATCGACTCCATCACACACGCTTTCATTTCCTCACATTTATTTTACTGTAAAAGACACAATTCAGACTTCAAACGGCCAAATGCAGCCGCTACAACTAAAATAAATTCCCTTTTAGTGTCTTTACTTTGGCCACCTGTTTATTGGAGAATGAATTTAAAGATTTTACTCGTTATCTTTAATATTTTTCTAGCCTGAACCCAGACTATATCTCTGAATATATTTCTGTGTCTTCTCCACCTGCACACATCTGAGGAGTAAAGGTAAAGCTCTGCACCACAATCAGGATCATCTTTTTAATCTACTCTAAACACATATTTCTATCAAAAGTCTCTATAAAACCTATTTATTTCTGGTCATTTCTTTGCATGTGTGTATTTACAGTATGTGTGTATTTACAGTATGTGTGTATGCAGGTTAGTATATGTGTGGATGTAATATTTACGTAACATGAATGTTTGTGTGTAATTTATTGAGATTTTTAGTGTTTACTTTTCCAACATAAGTAAAATAATAATTTTGTATGTGATTCTTTCCTTTTTCCTTGTAATTTCTGCTTATGATAAGTGCCATAGACATATGCTTTATTATTTATTATTGCTTATTTACACTATGCTCTGCTGTGAGGCAAAATAATATTACAATTCAACGGTAAACATGATACATTGACAAATCTGCTAAAAATGCTTCACTTTTGTAAAAATGTCACAAACATAGGCTTTATACAAACATGCTATTTTTGTTAGCGTCTGTATTACCTGTCAGAGGAGCGTATATTCACGTGTCACATAAAGAGCGCTACCATCAGAGGTTTATCTATGAAAGACAATGAAGAACTGCAGCCTTATTTAGACTAAAAGGGTTTGCAGGGATATCAGACGTCAGCGTGTGACACTTTAGTCGCAGACTGAGCAGTTGTTTATACATAATTCCTTTGTAGTTTCTGGAGCTGATTCTGCGGTTGATCATATTCTCCTCTGTCTGTGTTCAGAAGCTGACCTGTTGTGCAGAGATGTGCATATTTACTCTATTCATAGGCTCCACACAGCACACATGCTACAGGCACATATTCATTACTAAGTAGCCTGTGGCGACTGTCATGTGCAGACAATAGTGGAAGACAAAAACAGTGCATCTACCACACAGGGAATCTTCCTCACTTGTAGCCACGCCATGGAGATAGCGTGTATTTTTTTAATCATATTCACATAATCTTGTGAGAGTCGTATGTGGAATCACAGATAAGCCTCTTTATGTTGCTCAGATATTACTGCAAATGAGCATGTCTGAGAAATGTAACACCTTGCACAGACTCTTGCATTTTAATTTCAGCAGCATCTGTGACCAGTCCGTCATGTCCCTAACCCCCTCGGGGGACCCCCAACCTATCTGCTGCAGACCCCCAAAACCCAGGAGGGGGAGGGGGGGGGGGACGCATTTGATTGATGATAGTGTGAATTAAACAGAAAGAGATGGAGAGAATCCTTTTATCAGGCCAGAAACACGAGTGGATTAAAATGTAGTTGTACAACCCCTCTGTATAATGCAGCAGCCCGGCCGCATATCACGAGGCACCAGAAGCCAAGATGAGAGCTGCTCGTTATTACTGCCCCCTCCCCTCAACCCACCACGTGAAACTTTGCTGAGGCAGAGAAAACAGGGCTGAAAACGTGTGAAACAGGACTGAAAACATGAGAAACAGGACAGAAAACATGAGAAACAGGACAGAAAACAT
>CALSCE010009645.1:9880748-9908281 GCA_943593645.1 Bovichtus variegatus
AACATGAGAAACAGGACAGAAAACATGAGAAACAGGACAGAAAACATTAATCTGAAACTATTTTGACAACCGGATACCAAACATTCACTGCTGCATCTCTCTCTCTTAAGAATATCTAATTAACTGAACATCTTTGGGTTCTGGATTGTTGATAGGACACAACAGACATTTCAGAATATAATGGGCATATTTCACGATTTTCTGACATTTTACCAACAATGCTCTGGCTAAACATATGTAGATAATTTTTTACTGATGAGAAAATCTTTTCCTCTTAAATCCAGAGTCACATTCTGTTAGATTTTGGCTATAAGCATAATAAAGGCTTTGTATTTATCATCTATTTAATCTATTATTTATTATCTCCGAGTTTATTAGGGGGAGGTAATGTTTTCAGCTTGGTAAGTCTGTTTATATGTCCGTCAGCAGGATTACAGAAAAAACTACTCGGCACATTTTCATGAAACTTGGTGGCAGGGTGCAGCACGGGCCGAGGAAGAACCCATAACATTCTGGAGCGGCTCAAACTCACGCGGCGGATACACGCATTGTGTTTCACTTTCCTTAACATTGAGAGATAGGGCATGTGTGCTGCATTCATGTGGTATTGGAGTAATTGGAAAAATGAGTTCCTGACTGGAAAAATGCACATGAAACTTGGTGGAATCCAAAATATTCCGGAGACTTTTGTTTTTGCATTATGAGCTTCCTGTCATGTGATCCTGCAGGTGGAAGCCCTTGACCGTCCTTAAACAGCATCACGGAGTCAAGTCCTTCATGACCTCGTCCGAGGCTTTAATGGACCTGCAGCATGTCTCCGTCTGGCCAGTAGCCTCCGTGCCCGGCTCCACTGCTGCTCTGCTGATGTTTTGTGCCACTGCATAATTTATTGCCCTCTTTGCAGGCCTCTTCTTGCACATCCCCTCCTTGTGATGCAGGTGAGAGTTCAGCTGTTTGGTTTAACACATCAGTGAGAAGGGCCTCAGACCTGGCTCCACAGCAGCAGACCCCACATGTGACAAATGCAATTAGAGGGAAATATGCAATTACTGCAGTCCCCACTCTCTCATGCGGCCAGACAAGGACAATTTGTCAATGAGGCCCCAGCGGTATCTCCTGCTTCTGGATAGGGACCTGCAGGTACCATTGTCCCTGCCTCCTTCTCAAGAGCGAGCCTGTGGTGTTGGATGGCCCGAAGCCCCTGGGAGGCCTGGCAGAGGAAGATGTATGGCCAGAGAAAAGATGGGTTCAATAATCAAAAACAAAACCCTTGTCTTTGACTGTTTCTCCTGGAGACCACAAAGCGGCTACGGCAGGAAACAGTACAGAGGAATCCTGTATCAAAGAAGAAGTTTTATTCTATTTATTTGTTTTTGCTTCAAATTCTATTTCCACCACTTCCGTTAAAACAATGAACCACATGGACAGCTTTAATGTGTTTGGTGACAGATTGTGATAGAAAGCAGGCACATCGTGTTTTTTTAGATGAATATAATTAATAACAATAATAAAAATAAAAATAAATGCTGAATAAACAACAATAGGCCTCGTGCAGCAACATTCTCTTAAATATTCTTAACATCCAAACCTGCTCTTCCCCAGGTGTGCAGAGTGATGAATCACTTCATCATAACTTGTTTATTTTTATCAGAGGTAACGCCCTCTAAACACTAATTAAAGGGCAGGTGATGCGCCGTGTGCAAATACTCTGGCACGTGCTCAACAATAGGAGAAATACAACCAAAAATAGATTGTTAGAAGAAGAAGTTCAGCAGTAAACGGAGGCGCTGTTCAATAAAGTTAAACAGAGTAAACAGGTGATTTTTCAGAGTCCTGGTGTTAGAGGAAAACTTAAATGCAACTAAGAGCAACATGTAAGACTTAACTGGGTCAATGGACCAACAGGATTTAATAATACAATCATAATTACTCTAAAACATATAATAATCTAAATGTTATTATATGATATTAATGACTTATCTTTATGTTCCTAAAATGTAAAACTTGTGTTTCCTTGCGTTAACAATTTGTGGAAACGATCTTGGTACCAAGAGAAGAGCAAGAATCAGACAACATTTGGGAAACATTTGTGTTGTGGCTACAACACAAAAATAGGTGCGGATTTACTTTCCCCTCCTGCAAGTGAATCCACTGGACGCAGTGATTTCATCCACATCTCTTCTCCAGGACACCAAGCGTTATTCACCAAACGCTTTTCGGCCATCTTGTCTTCATCAGGGCGGAGTCTGATGCTGTGATCACCATAGAATCCATGTAAACAAAGGTGCGTTTGTGAGGGAATTATGTAAGAAGTGGATTGTAATGTTATCGTGGATATTTTTCTAAAATAACTAATGATTTTGTAAATGGTATGTTTTAATATGATATAAGCATGATTAATGTGTTGTATATGAGGAAACTGAAAGCGGCTTTGGGCACTACCATGAATAAAGAACTGCGCAGAAGAAGAGTTGTGCAACGCACATTGTGTTTGACTGCGTCTCGCTGTGTGGACGAGCGTCAAAGGGATAAAACGTGTAATTTCTTTGAAATAAAAGGATTTCATAGTTCAATTTCGCTGTTTTAATGCTGGTGCATGTGTTGGTCCAAATATATTATATACACAAAACCAACTTGTCTAAAATCAGATTTAATTGAACTATAACGTTAAGCTTGTGCAGTAAATAAAACAAGTACTCGCAGCATGGTATTGGCCAGAGGCAGGAACATGAGGCCACAGTGTGAACAGTGTGTTTACATGTAGTTGTTGTCTGACCGACACGTTTTTCTTTACATTGCTCCCCCGGTACCAGCTGTTAGCTAACATCGACAGCATCTTACGTCGTTTACTGGTTCACATTGAAGCTAAAGCTTTTATGATTCTGGTGAGCGAGTCGGTGTGATGCAAAACATGTCTGAGGTCTGACATGACAACATGACAACATGACAACATGACAACATGACAACATGAACCTATGCGTAGTTTGTTTACATCAGGAGGAGAAAATATAAATATTTTAAACGTAAACTAAAAACACTTTTTCTGTCTGGCTTTTATGTAGTGGTTTATAATTATTATTATTAATAATAATAATAATAATAATATATTTAATTTATATAGAGCTTTTCTAAATACTTAAAGACGCTTTACAATGAAAAACATTTCATACGAACAATATAAATACAAAAATGTCCAAACAAGGTGCAAATCTCTGATTCTATAGTTTTATCATTTATTCTTATTCTATTATCTTTCTGATTTATTTTACTGTTTTATGTTCCCTGTTGATCTTTATGACTTGTTTTATTCTATTTTATTTCATTAACATTTTCCTACTTTTAACATCATATGTTTAGACAATCTTTTGTTCGAAAGGTCCTTGATGAATAAAGTTTGATTGATTAATTGATTGAAAGGTATAACTGGGTTTATTTATATTCTGAATGTTTACTGCTATACGTCCACTTTACGGCTAAAGCTGGTCTGCGTGTTTTTTTTATTTTTTACAACCACTGAGCCGGATTAACTAAACATCGTTTCTTTCTCTTGCTGTCGACAGGTTTTCTCATTTTCGAGAGCACCTTAAGGCCCCTGGATCTCACCGCATGGCCACCTGATTAATCACTTTGCTTTTGTATCTCTTTCAACAAACTGTTGTCTCATACAAACAATACTGACAAGAGCAGCTTCTCGTCTCTGTGAGACACTTGTCTGAAGTGGCCGACATGTGAAGTGCACGACCTGCTGCATGCCTTTGTTCCCTCTTTGAATGGACATGATAGATAGAACTGGAGCAACGGAGGCGAAGACCATGACAATTTGAGCACTGACCCGGTTTTCACTGTAGTCATCATAAAACACAGAGCCAGCATCCTGGGGACATGTAATAACATCAGGCCTTTGGTGTAATTCACTATCTCAGTGTGTGGCAATATAGCAAAACCCATTACATTTGCCTTGTAATTTGCTGTCGCCCCGGCGAGGGATTCAGGTGACGGCGACCCCCGTTAATGGAGTTCCAGTGATAAGGACAGGTCTGTTTATTAGCCACATGCGGTCAAGCGTGGCAGGAACAGCTGAGCGCGGGCAGGTGTCGGGCCCTGCGAGCGCTCAGGCACCGCTGGCAGGCCTCGGCGCTCATTTCACGCACGTTACCGTCACACTAGCTGGGTTGAGAAAGGAGGTCGCTGGGTGCACAACAATATAACTGCTGAGTGATGAGCTTTTCTCAGAGTCACACTGGAGTGTACCACTGCTGGCAATTTGGTTAGTTTGTGCAAATCAATGAGTCATCTGCGGTTTAGTCAAGCTGGAGGAGGAGCTCTCTGAAGGATTTATTTTTAGTATTTTAGAAGCCACCTAGTTTCAAAAAGAGCCACTGGATTATCCAGAATTGACATTCTTCCACGATGCCAAACTGTGGTAAATGATAAGTGAACATTTCATTAGGACACATAAATAAAAAGATCACATGCTGCAAAGAAAGGTTATCTCCTCCAACATGTGTGCTTGCAGACATTTACAGAGCCTTGAGGAGAAAATGAACTTCAAATTAAAATGTCTATTTGATGCATTATCCTAATAGGGACGGATAGGAAAAGAGAACTCCGTGGTGCGCTCATCCTTCAGCCTGAGGGGACAGACTTGGGGAGTTGTCATTACCAACTTAGCCCACCAAGATGAGCCTGTTGGGAGGTGGATTCTCAGAGATTGTCTGCTGTTTTGACAGGTGTCTGTGCTGGTTAATTTATCAAGCAATTACAGAAATAATGGAGCTATCATTACATGGGAAACATGATTGATCCTGCTAAAAAAATACAGTGTTTAATTTGAGTATTGGGTTGAGAAGAAGCTCAGAATAACAAAATAAAGCAACCTCACTAAACTTTTGAAGTCGGTAAATGCCTAATGATTTTATCTTGTAGAATATTTTATTCATTTCAGAGACTTGCTTGGATTATAAACTCCGTCTCGTAACATTTAGTGACGCGATCTGCTATCTCTCAACAAAAGAGATTAGAGATTACAAGCACAGGAGAAATGATACACGGAAAGAATTGATAAAGTCTTAAGTGGGGCTGCAACTAGCAATTATTATCAATTAAACTGACGAATATTTTCTCACTTAATGAAGTGACGGACATCGTAATGCTCACGATGACGCCTTAAAAGATAAAGAACAAGAACAGATCCTCACACTTTCAGTTGCTGAAAACAAGTAATCCATTGCAGATTCATTTTCTGCCGACTAATCAATGAATCATTTCAGCTCGAGACTTAAGAAAGCTGACAGATTCAACAGTCTGCGTGCATCACAGCCGTTATCGATGGGCCAGACAGCAGACGGGCAGGCAGCCTTTATGTAGCCTATATAAAGTGTGACCCAGGAGCCAGGAGCTTTCTGTAAGTGTGCCAACATGGACGTGCTTCCAGCAATAGTCATGCTTCTGCCAGCTGCATCATCTGTGCCTGCACAAAAGCATGCCCTTTGAAAAGCGCTCAACACACACAAAAGCAGTGATGCGTGGTGCACATGCATCACTGTGCAAATGTGCATGCTCACATTACTCTTTATTCAACTTTAGCTGCCCAATACAACTGATTGTTGAAATAATACAGTGGATACACATTTCACAATGAAAGTGGGATTTACCACCCTGTGTTTAAACAGTTTTCTCCTGGTAATTCTTTTCTTTATCTACACGTAAATCTTGCACAAATATTCAGAGAATTGAAATACTGAGGCTGGTTTAAAAAGATTTGAGGTGAAATCTAGATACGCGGCAGCAGATTGAAGATGAAGCAACAGAGCTCATCTGTCCTCTGGCAAAAGACTCACTGTGAGTCATACCAAGTGCACACATCACTGTAGAGACACTCAATTATGATTCAAATCTCCATAACGGGGCAATAAAGCCATTTGTCATGTGACCATCTGCAGTGCATCTCCTCTGATTCTGCCTGCATGTAGTTAGCCCCTGCACACTGTGAAAGTGCAAAGAGTGGAACGTGTGGATTTATTAGTGTCAGGCTCAAACTGTAATCACCACAGGATCAGTGCTATGGCGATAGATTCATTTCATTTTCTGTGAATTTGGAAGCCTCCTGAAAATCTCTGGGAGCTGGGAAACAAAGAGGTGCCCTGCAGCCGTCGTTGTTTTACTTGTTCTCCTCAGATTTAAAACAATGTGTGAAGGAAGAGAGCAACACCAGTTTAGTCCCAGCACCGTAATTATCGCCTGCTTTCGTCTCCCAGGGATGTTCATGGACAAGGGCCTCATAACAGGTGACAGAATGCCTGCCAGCCACCCCCAGTTCCCCGCCCCCACCCCAGAATGGTGACTATTATAAACCAAAAACGTATGCTCTCAATATATATGCAAATGATGCTTGGTCCCAAGGTGAAGTTCGCGGAGCAGCAACGCCGCTTGCCTCTGTTTTGCTCATTTGCAAAAATGTTGAGAGTAACAAAGACCACAGGAAATTGAAAAATTGTTACTAAGTATTAGAAAAAGCAATCATTTTCCCCAGGCAGCCTAATCCTGTGGAAATTGATCTCACCTCTCTGCCTGACATGCACTGGTAGGAAAAACACATAAGAGGAAAAAGCCCGTCTCAATGTTGCCTGCTAGAAAATTTGTTAGGTTGCAGATTTCTTTTATTTCCTTCATAAAACCACCAAGGGGGTGGATTGTCCCCTTGGCTGCAAACAGGTGTAGTGAATCCTCAAAAAGAGAATTAGTAACCTGTGTGTAATTGTTTCCCAGACCTGCTGCTGCTGCTACACCCAACACTGAGTAATCTCTCTGCTGCACCGCTCCATCCATGCTGCATGCATGCAAATCTGCCCATTTGTTGTCTAATTTTAAACGGGCTGATACCATCTCAGTAATGCATTTGCTCTTCCTTTACGTGGAAGTAGGCCTACAAATTGGAAATGACAGTCTATTACCCACCGCTCTGACCTTCCTGATGGAACATAATGTGAAAAGACTTACAATGCCTTTATATTTGAGGGAGGGAGGAAGGGAGAGGACACAGTAGTGATTAATTAACCCAATTAATTTAAACTAAGATTATCTGAACAATTATTTCTCAATAAATCAGAGCAAGGTGCGATGATGACTATTATAGTTAAGCTTTAATTACAGCATTAGATAATGGAAGTGTATGATTAGGAACACACTGAGCTGCTTCTGTGAATCGTCTTTGGCTGTAAAGGAAATTATTATAGCTTCTTTTGGAGACAATAAAACCACGAAGAAGAACACTTGTTCTTAGTTTAAGAAAAGGATAGACCGTTTGGAAAATATGCTTTCTTACCAAGAGTTAAATAAGGAGATCAATAGCACTTACACGTCTGTGTGCTTAAATGTAGCACCAGCAGTCAGCTAACTTAGCTTAGCATAAATACTGCAAACAGGGTAAAACAGCTAGCCTGACTCTGTCCACAGATTAAAAAATGTCCGCCTACCAGGGAGGTCATGGGGGTTATGTACAGGACTATTTCTTAGCGAGCACCAATAAATCCTCCAAATGAAACAACAAAATGTTGGTCGATGTTCTCAAAGCGTTTGCTGATCTGACGCCTCTCTGGTTTCTAACACTTTGATTAAAGCCAACGATAATAGATGAAGTCAGAGAATTATCACTTTAATCTGCAGCTCCCTCGAGTTTACGGAGCTGCATAGTGAGTTTCAATTCACCCACAACTTTACTGTTTGTTTGAGCATTGCATTCATTCTACTAATCCGTTCTATAAGTAAACAGTGTTGTTATCTTGGATTAGAAAACTTGTTTTTTTTTTAGTTGCCTTATCAACAGTCACATTCAGCCTTTAAAGAACATGTTTACAATGTGTACAACAATAATTTAGGACCACTTGTTGACACAGTTGGCGACTTGTTTGAGAACATAATGAACAATTTAGCAGCTAAAGAGACGGATATTTCCCTCAGGAGTTGGTCGGGACGAAAGCAGAGCTCAAAGGGAGAGAATATTGGACACAAACACAACTCTAAATGAATGATAATGTTGCTCCGTGACCGCTGGATGTGTAAAGGGTAATGAAGAAAGGTGCTGGTGAGCAGATAATGTTTCCTTTCAAAAGCTGTTTCCTGCTATTTCCAGTCTGTGCAAAACTAAGCTAAGCTAACCTTCATTCTAGGAGACATTTTATTTGTACTGATATTTGATAATTGAGCACATATTTCTTTGGTTTATGCCTCAGTTTCAGTACATGGTTTTATGAGAAATAGATTTGTCTTTCTACAAGTGCTCTTGTTGCACTCGGTGGTGTTGCAGGTGTCTCATGAGTTTCAAGTTTCTTTTGTTACATGTGATTATTTTTGGATCATCATCCCTGATGTTGTTGGACTGGACTTTTGGAGCCAACCATGGATGTATAAAGAGAACTGGATACACCGTTCATTACTTTGGAAGTTGCTCAGTGACGCATGAAGCAAAAATGCCTCGACTGCTGAGCGATGAAATCTCCAGGTGATCTTCTCTGGGCCCGTAGGCTGATTCACAGACGTCTCTTTCTCATTGGAAGTAAAAGGGAAAAAGTCTTTTTGGGCCCATTGGCATCACGTGGCCGACCCAGGAGCTGTAATTCTGCGGTTTGGCCACAAACTGGCTTCAAAGCCCGCCGCTGTTCCTTTGGGCTTGGAGCTTCACACACGGTAAATATTATTTTTTACTGTTGGTGTGGAAAGCGTGTTGGAATCTCTGCTGGACGTCAACAAGTGGAAATTCTGGGCAATTAGAAAACAATACATTCATATTTCAACGTAAAGACATGACAGTGACATCAATATTCTCATCTAACTCTTAGAAAGAAAGCAAACAAGCACAATGTCTTGTATTCCTTTAGGACCCAGTGTAACTGTAACCCACATTTTGAGCCGGCTTTCTTTTCGCTGGTGCACAAAAGAAATTGTCTTGGCCTTGGAAGCTGACACATTTGTTCTTAGTGGCTGACAGGAGAGCTCCTCGCTGAGCACGATAGTGGGGAGCTGGTAGAGATCTCATATGGTTTATTGCTCCCACTTTCACTGGGGTTATTTATTGAACTGCCATGATGGCCCCTGCTCCACACAGCCACCCAAAGCCTCTGTGCCCCTCAGTATGATAGAGGAATTTATGCCACATGAACAGCATACTGAGCTCGAGTTTCTTCTTAAGTGTTATTAAGAAGCATCACTCGTGCATGGGATACTATTTACAGTAATACATCCACGCATACTGCTACTTCCTAGGACGGCTTTTGAAGGAAAAATGATGATAGATTGTGTGCAGGGTGTGAGGCTGTGAGAGAGAGAGCAGGGGGGAGACGGAGGGGAAACTAGGTTTCAAGTATTCCACAGGCTAAATGAAGAACAAACATGCAGCATACAAGACAGTGAAGGAGAAAAGATTATCATCTGGAGATGAAAGGCAGAGAGAGAGGGGGAGAGATTCATTCACTGCCACACAGCTGTCTTATTTGCAAGGTGTTGAGAAACCACTTTTTTTTTTCCTCCAAGAGGATGAAAAGATTCTTCTGAAGCCAAAAGGGTCTGCTATCATTTTTGGGCAGCTTGAGCGGTAGAGATGTTATTAGCATAAATTATCTCCCCCACCAAAGAGATAGGAACATGCTAGCTCCTTTCTGCTTTTCACACTTAATTGCCCTATTTACTGAACAGTTGCCCATGGACAACAAATGCACACACGCTCCGAGATGCATGCAGGACAACAGGCAGACACAAGCCAAATAGGGCATGAGTGATACACTGAACTATCTGCCAAACAGCATTAGATACAGTACGGCTGGAGAGGCAGTTAAGGTCCATTCAGATTTCATGTTGGACTGCAAATCCACAGTAAAATGTTAAATATTGGTTTCATGACCTTCTTCACTGAGCCATGTCTGATGTGTCTGTGTAAAATGATTTTTGAGCCAAATACACGCATGATGGCTGCCACAAAATGCCCTGAAACAGGAATTAGCTTTTAAAATAAATACTTGTTGCATTTTATGTGTGTCCATGTTCTATTTTAAACTTTTTAATCACCGGCAGCTCTTGTCTTTCTAAAGAGCACAACAGTGTCCTGCTGCAGCAGCTCAAAAAAAAAAAAGCCTCATCGAAGTGACCCAGTAAGCAAGAGTGAGGTAAATTATAGATGGCTCTGCTTAATGGACTCTTAGCTTCTCTTCACCTAGCCCAACAAGCCCAAAGTGACGTTACATAAGCCGAGCCAAGTATGAGACGCTGAAGTTTCAGGTTTAATGCATCACAATCCCAACACGTCCTCATACCTAAACAACATAATACTCCTAAAACGTCATACATGAGCGCTGGCGATCGCAGTTTTAAACGTGTAGTTAACGTGACTTTAAGCTAAACTATGTGGTTCGGTTGAGGAAAACCTCATGGTTTGTGTAACGTCTCCTGGGGGAACGTCCTGCGTTTGTTGGACACGTCCATCCACCTCGTACTCTTCCCGACACGGACTTTGTCGCTCTTTGTACTACATCACCTCCTCCTTTGCTCCACTTCATAATTGCTGCAGTCTAGAGGTCGCCGCCTAACAACAAACAGAGCTGCAGGGATGATGTCTTTTTGTAGGTCAACCCTGAAGTTAGCATCACCCTGGTTCCCTCCACAAAAAGCATTGGATTTTAGATTGTTGCAGAAAATAAGCAAACGTTCTTCACAAATAATCTTCACAAATGAACAGCACTTTTAAAATAATACATTTCATTTATATAACGCTTTCCTAGGTACTCAAAGACGCTTGATTTTTTTAAGCGTAAATGCAGTCTCCATAAGTAAAGAGCTAACGTTAGGCTACAGACGAACTACAGCAGGATCACATGACTTCACCAACAGCACCACCACTTAGTGTCCCCCGCTCCCTCTCTAGTCTTGTTAACAACTTCCGTTTTTAAAACACGCAAAATCTTCAAAATTCTGGATATTTACTGACATATTTTATTGTAATATTGTAGTATATTATCTCTTAAGCCAATGTTAGCCACAGATCTTATTTCAGGCATCTAAACAAATACAAACATATAAAAATAAAAAAAAAACATCGACCTCGAAACGAGGGAACCGGAAGAGCAAAAACCCTGATTCAGTCCCAGGTGTTGGTTCTCATGCCTGCAGAACTCTATGAGGCTCGATGCCCAATCCAAGAGAAAACGTATTTTCTGTTTCTGTAATTATTTTTTGAATCTCATGTGTGCGAATCAGCTGTGAGGTAAGAGAGTGAACAGACTTCACGTGTGAGTACATGGAGATAATAAGTGTTCATGTTTTAATAGTCGTGAAGTCTCTAGTGGAACAGCATGAAGGAACAAATAAACTAGATTGACTTCATTCATTCAGCCAGGCAGGTCGTCTCCATAACCCTGGAGGGCCATACAGGATGTTAATGAGGCTGATTGTACCCCCCTCCCCCCCTCCCATCTGACCAGGGCTGAGGCCCCCCCCCCCGCCCGCTCCTGAGTAAAAGCCATTCCTCCAGCCCGAGGGGGCCAGTCACTATGGTAACGTCCCGAGGCAGTTACCACATGTCAGAGGGAGTCTGGGGGCCATAAGTGCACCGGAGCCCCGGCATGGGGGGGGGGGGGGGGGGGCCCCACAACATGCCCGCTGGCCCCTCTCGTCTCTTTTTTTTCTCTTTCGTTTTTTCCTCAGTAAAACTCATAATAATTCATCTGCAGATCAATGTTCAGCACAATCTTTAATCACAAACATTAGGGATAAATAATAATGCTGAATTTACATTGCAGGCACAAACGTGAATATCCTCACGAGTGACTTGAAAAGGCCGACATTTAAAATATGTTTTTAATTCTTTATTTATGATTTATGATTACCTTATTTAAGATTGTTTTTCACTAAAAAAGGATGTGGCCAATCTGTTAGTTTCTTAACTAAATGTAAGGTAAAGTGATTCCAGTATGTTTTAAAGCCATATAACATATTTTGATGATTATGGGGATAATATCGTGAATACTTTAGCCAGAATACTCGTGGCATGAAATCGTCCCATGCTTAGTAAACATGTCGAGGGGGCTTCCTGCATCATCAGCTAGGGCTGGGTGATTTGGCCGACATATACAATTTATATATATATATATATTAGGATATGGCAAATATAACCATATAAAATCATTAACTTGATGTTTAATGCTCCATCATTACACGTCACATCAGAAAGGTCTTCATGCATGTGAAGCGTGTGCTTACATTTGCAAACATATATGAAAGAGTAATGATAAGAAAAGGAAGATTGATAAGATGAGAGGATTTATTGTATGCCCCTCCAACGTGTCCTATATTCAGAACAGGTTTCCAATTAAATGCAGGAGGAGACGCCTGAAAAGCTATAACAAGTCTTTCATCCCTCAATCAGGGAATCTGCTAAACTCAGGACATAAGGAGGCTGTGTTGCACGTTTTTAATGCACTTTATGTATGCAAGTCTGTTACTGCACTATAATTGTATGTTTTTTTTATGTGACAGCCTTTACGTCCAAGACAAATTCCCCTAGAGACAAATAAAGTAATCTTGTAGCGATATATCTTTGGGTTTTAGACATACGAAGTAATTTTTCACAATCTTTTGACATTTCATAGAGTAAACAATTATTCAATAATGAAAATAAATTGTGAGATGCAGCCTGTAATTGAATAATTGCCCAGTCCTACTACCACCACCTAAATATTTCCACAAAATAAGAAATTGATGTTGGCGCGCCATGTTTGTATTTTAAAGAAGTGAACCGGCTGTGCTTCACTGCACAGAGCAGAATAATGAGAGCTCCTGCTACACAGGTGAGCTGCAGTTATGGAAGCGTCTGGTTTGAGAAGCTGCTGGAAAAGCTCAATACGAGTCAAGGAGGGTTCATTGTTCATTTAACCTCCCCGCTCCGTGGAATAAAAAATATTCCAGCAGCAACAAATGATCTTTGCAACAAGCCAAACATATCAGATGTTAAAGGCTGGATAAGTAAATATCTTGTGGCACAACTAGAAGACATGGAAGTGATTACTTCACCTAAAATGTTGCTTCACAAGATGACTGCAGTTTATAAAAACAGGTTTCGCCACAAAGAAATAGCTGTCGCCCCGGCTCATGATTTGAGACAATGATTCTCGCCCTGACCTTTCTCGTCCTTGCCTCTGCGCTACACGCTTGGCTTGGTGACAGCAATGTGAATTTGTGCTGTAATGTACAATCACATACGTGTGATAAATCCTGACCTCACTGATTTAACACTGTCCCCTCTTGAAGCCTGCCACGACCGGGCCACAGGGTCATCGCGAGTGGCAGGGAGGATTTAGAGCGGCGGGGTCGTGTGTGTGTGTGTGTGTGTGTGTGTGTGTGGGGGGGGGCGCACCCCTGCATGTCTGGTTAAATCTACGGCACCTTTAAACACAAGCCTGAAATAATATATTTAATCACTTATAAGATCATCCATCTGTGTTGTTGTGGGACGTTTTCAGGGGAATCTACAAGTGGTATTCATTTCTTTTGTAAACATGCTGAATGTCACTTTTGATAAAGCAACTAATTAAATGAAATGAAATGATTATGAATATCCAAGATTCATCTAACATCACTACTTAGTTATTGAACAGAACAGAAGGGTATTTTGACTGTTGAGATAAAATATATATGTAAATCTAATGAAATCCTTAAACAATTAATCTATTCATTGATTTGTAGATCGCCAGAAAATTAAATAGCCAATCATTTAGAAAATTGATTTATTAAGACAATGTGGTTTCAGCTTCTCAGATGTGAGGATTTATTCTGTTTTTGTCTGTTATTTGCCTGTAAATTGAATATATATATTTTCTTTTTACTGTCAGATGCAAGAAACAAGCAATTTAAAAGACGTCACCGTACCACTACAAACTAAACAATAAATAAGAAAAATCATTGGCAAACTAACTGTAAGCAGCAACATATATTACAATAAGACGACTAAAATAAAAACTAAAATAAATACTTTTCCAAAACGCTTTTCCTCACCAAACACAAAAGACACAGAATCCAACAGAATAAAATAGAAATAGATCTGCAGTATTGTCTGATGCCTACGATTCCTCCACTGATATAATGTGTGATATAGAAGCGCTAATTAATTACGGTCATTATTGTGTTGATTTAATGCAGTGAAACATTAATTCAAACAAGTGATGTGACACAAGTGTTTCCTGTTGATGTTGAATCAAACAGGTGCTTCACTTCTGTCTCACTGCTGCGTTTAGAAACTAAAAAAGAAATTCCATTTTTCTGTATAAATATTTCACTTTATTCTAACAAGAGAAGAACAAATGTGAAGCTCTACAGATGAAAATACAATGTATAATGTAACATAAACTGAGTGAGCTAACGAGTTGACACAAATACAAAACCAACCCAGAGATATCTAGCCAATTTAGCAAGCACGGATCTAATTCTAAATTTCACCCTAATCAAAAAAGATGTAATTAATTAATCAGATAATTCACTGCCACGCATGGCAGGACACACATCTGTGCAGCGGTAATGGGGAGGGAGAGAGACAAGCTGAGCAGTGCAGCACTTCCCCGAAGCCCGCTCATCAACACTGCTGGAATCCAGTGCAGCTTTAAAGAAATAAATAAAAAAAAGGGTCCTGCACTCGCAGACGCTCAGATAACCTCTCCTGCACTGTACTCGTGCTCCCAGCATGCGAGTACAGTGCGGTGTGTCGGAGGGACCGAGACATTTGAGGCAACAGAGATGACATGAAGGAGGCAGCGCCTGTACAAGGCAAACATAAACTGTGCCACTTCATCTGAAAACAATGGGGGACAGGACACTGAGTGTGCTCTCATCCACATCTCCATTGTCTGCCCTCCTCTTTTACTCCTCCTCCGAGCATGGAGCATAAGCGGGGTGAAAGAGGGGAGGGGAGGGGAGGAAAAGGGGGAGCAGCAGTGGGGGCAGAGGGGGTCTGGCTGTGTTCTTTCTCCTCTGTCTGTGTGCGAATGCACAGACGGTTCAGTAGTAATTTGATGTGTGTCCCCGGGGACATTTGATGGATTAAAGCTAAGCAGCTCCATTTCGCAGCACCACCTGATCTTCCACTGCCTGTGCCCCATATAAAGGCTGGCGTGATTGCTGATCTCAGCTAGTCTGACAGTCTCTCTCTCCCTCCTCTCTCTGTCTGTCTCCATCTCTTCTCTTCCTCACTGGTCCCTTAAGCCTGCTGCATCACAGGAGCTATCCAGTGCTGAACAGGATCGCGTTTATTTTTTATTTTTTTATTTTTCTGGGGGAAGCTGGGGGAGCCAGAGAGTATCACACAGCATCGCCGTCAGCCTTGTTCTCCACTGGTTTCCATTTTCTTTCTTATCTTATGTTTTTGGCCCTTGTCTTCACATTAAGGATTACCGTCAAGCCAGCTCTGCTCGTGTGCTTCCTCAGAGGGTCTTTCGTTTTTTACTCTCATGCGTTTTTCTCAGCTCTGTGTTTTTATCCATTGAAACATGCCCCGCTCATTTTTGGTGAAGAAGATCAAGCTTGATGATTTCTCTTCGTCCAATGTGGCCACTTCCCATCACCACCACCACCACCACCACCTGGACGACTCGTTCACTTTTGCACGCTCCATCACAGACTCGGTGACCAGCCTTGGGGTCCGTCTCAGTGAGAATGGTGAGTTAACATGCCTCCGGTCTGCCCCGCTCCAGTTTAAAGACAGCTCCGGTGATGATTTCAGCATGCCTGACATTTCCACACTTAGCACAGATGGCATCCTCTTTTGTTTGTGTGTCGGTGGGAGATTTTGTTTAGTGTGTAAATTAATGTGAGATGTTACATGCAGCAAGCTGATTTTTTCCATCAATATCCTAAATAATCCTCTCAGTGGCACCCCACCCCCATCACCCTGCTCCCAGACTTTTGTTTTTTGACTCTAGTGAAGGACAGACACAATTCAGGTCAGAGCCACGGATTAGCTTATGTAAATAGGGAACAAAACGTGTGTATAATCAGGAGTTACGTATTTGTATGACTGCACCAACCCTGTGGTTGCCGGACACACATCCACTGACTATCTGGTCATCATGTGGACTAAAAAAATCATGAATATGAGAGATGAGTATCGGATGATACATTTGTCCTTAGCTGTTATTGTCCTTGACTTCCCATCACGGTCCGATCCTCCCTTGCCCCCCTCTTCCCATCCAAATGGAGCATGCACAGTCTCCCCACCCCCATCGCTCCACTACAGCTTTCTCTTCCTTCCGGGCATTTGAAAACTAGCAGGGGTTAGAGTTTCAGCCATGCAGGCCTATCGCCGCCACAAGAGACATCAACACACTGTACAGTGCAGCCGGGAGGAGGTGGGGAGCGGGGCTGAAGGGATAGCGAAGGGAAGGAGAAAAAAGGAGACAAAAATGCTTGGGGCAGCAATGAGGCTGATCACGTGACAGAGGTTGTACAGTAAACATGAAGAAAGGCACATAGCTGCACTGTGGTCAACACACGGACCGGCCACACTCAGAGCTGAGAGGCGACCTTCACTTTCACGCTCCGTTTTAAGCTCGCCGCTTCCATTTTGTGGCCACGTTTAAAGGGCCATATGTGTGTCTTTGTTGTGATTTGTTGGGATATTTTTCACAGGGAGGGAGGCTTCACAGTCCACAGTGAAATGTTGTGACGATGCCCACCTGTTATTCAAGCGTGTCAATAACAAGGGTCATGATTAGGGGAATTAAAAATATCTGGGCTGGTTTGTAAAGTATAACGATAAATTAGAAACAAGTCTCAATATTTATGGCAAGAATTAAAAACATGTATTTTCTATTTATTTACCAGGCATATTTGGTAGCTTGTAATGAATGTTATTTAGATTTCCAGCTGCACATTTTTACATTATTATTAAATAATCCATGTGTATGCAATTATTGTCACTCTCTATTGTTGCTGAATCTATCGTTCAACGCCATGAAAAATAAGCATTATTATATTAGAAAGGAGAAAAGCACGATAAGGCACTACATCGGTGTTGACAAAAGCCATTTAATTTGAACAAAAGAATCTTTTCGTGCTGAGTCCCCAAAATAAAAAGAAGAGAAGAAGGAGAAAAGGGGAAATAAAAGATCAGAGCGTGGCTGAAAAACCTAACATCAGCACTTCTGCCGTGCCAGGAGATTTTCTTTCCCCCCATTGTGGAGACATTTGACTTGAGTGTCTGTCGAACAACAAAGAGGGGTGGCTGAGAGGGTCCATTAATTACATGCTTACTTTGCATTAGAGAAACGAGCCTATGAGCTGTAAAGGCTGATACAGCGCGAGTCCTAAATGATGAGCTGCGTGTCTGACCTTGGGTAATTGAAATATAGTAAACAACTCTGCTTTCATTGATACAATACGTTTTGTTGAGAGAAATAAAGGCCATGTTGTCGTGTGTGCGTGTGTAGAACAGGTGGATTTAGCTGCAAATAATTGCTGAAGCTGCAGCATCTGGACATTTAATTGTAAGAATTTAGTTTAATAAGAAAAGACGACTGGATAATATGTCTTCTTTTTTAAAGAAAGTGTTGCGGTCCCGCGGACAAACACCATCTGTGTCGTTTAAAGCAGTGAACCCATGCAGTGCAGCACAACAACGTGTGTGTGCACAGGCCTGGTGTTTCCTGTCCCCGGGTGTCGTGGTCATGTCTTTGAAAGAGTGGGCGTGTGAACAGAAACCCTCGGGAATGGAGACGCTGTAGTAAGAGAGCACTTTAACCGATTTCTTAATGGCCTGTTTTCTTGAAGGCACTTCAGCGTGCTCGCTGCTGCAGACAGGTGACCCCTCTTCACAAACCACATCATCAGGCCTCAAGCGCGCTGGGCTCAACAAACTAACATTGTGTGTCGCAGGTACTTGATCTGTTCCTCGCACTATTTCTATCTTCTCTACCAGCTGCACTGTTTTACATACGATAGCCTATTGATCAGTTCAAAACTTTGAATTTCATTAAAAAAGCAGTCAATACCTAATTTCCACTGCTTGCTGCACACAGTGCTTAGGAATGGCTTTTTTCTGCAGTTATGCACTATTTCTCTCAGGAAAGGAATTTCACCACATTTTATATTTCAACTCATATGTTCGATAGAATATCCACCCTGGAGGTAAAATGCAGTTAGCATTAATTCAGCTCCTAAGAGTCGCAGCATAAGAATGTATTGAGTTCTGTTTGGATGCATTTAGCTGCCAGCAAGCCTTTTAGCTGCTCTGGCACTGGGCTGCTACGGAGGGAAAGGAAAGACATGAATGATGCCAACAAAAATATATCTCTCTGAAATCATGCTCTGCACAATTGAGGACATTTAAAGTCACTTGTGGTGCTTTGCTGCTTCATGTTTTAAACACGCCTAAAGAAGTAGCATGAAATCCTACAGTTTGTAAGCAGCAGGATGTAACAGTAATTCATACATAAAGTACTTAAATCGGAGATGCAACCTGTTCTGTTTGGGTTATTATTCTTAGAACTCTCACATTCAAAAATACAAAAAAAACCTTGCTAAAATAAAAAGTCAAGACAAATAAGGTATTTCTTAAGGTTTAAGACTAGAGCTACAGCGATAAGTCGACTAATCGCCCACCATTTCGATAATTTATTAGGTAATTATTAAAAATGTCTTAAAATGCTGTTTTCAGCCTCTAAAATGTGGAGATTTGCTGCTTTTCTCTGTTTTATATCAGATTAAAGTGACAAAACAAGACATTTAAAGACATTTTAATCACCTTGGACTTTGAGAAACTCGGATGGACATTTTTATAAACCAAACTGTTATTTGAGAAAACAATCGGCAGATTAATCGATAATGAAAATAATCGTCGGTCACAGCCCTGTTAAAGAGTGGAAACAGGAGCATTCATTGAGCAAACATAGCCACAGCCAAAGAGAGCTGACATACCATAAACGAAGCAGAGGAAGTCTAATCAATGAGATGGGCTTTAATATGCATCGTGTGTGTCATGTTTCCCTGCATCACTGCACTATTGTGCGTACAACCTGTGAGTTCTGGAAAAAATGCAATTAGCTCCGTGCTGCCACTCACTCTTTCACCATTTCACGAAGGGCAATCATCCAACATGATAATCACGTAATCACCAGCATGTCACTATGTCCTTATCCATCACAACCCCTGGCCAACTGTGTTTGCGTGTGTCTCTTATTCAGGCTACATCCAGGATTACATCACGCCATCTGTATACCAGGGGGAGAAGAAGATGGAGCACAAGCTGGCTTCGCCGGTGTCAGATCCCCTCTACACGCAGGTGAGCAGCGGAGAGGAGTACTGTGACCCCGACCTGACGCACCCCGACAGCCCGCAGTCCGGCATGACAGCCAGCGGCTTCTACAGCGGTGAATCGGAGGCCCTGGACGAGGGTTACACCATGGATGCCTTCTTCATCTCTGACGGGCGCTCGAGGCGGAAGGGGGACACCGAGAGTCGTGGAGGGGGCTCGAGAAGCAGCAGCGCCAACGGCGGGGCTCAGGAGAAGGGAGCTGGCACGGCTCGGCACTCCTGCAACGAGTGTGGCAAGACGTACGCCACCTCCTCCAATCTCAGCAGACACAAGCAGACGCACCGCAGCCTGGACAGCAAGATGGCCCGCAAGTGTCCCACCTGTAACAAAGTGTACGTGTCCATGCCAGCGTTGGCCATGCACATCCTCACCCACGACCTCAAGCACAAGTGCGACGTGTGCAGCAAGGCCTTCAGCCGGCCGTGGCTCCTTCAAGGTCACATGCGCTCACACACGGGGGAGAAGCCCTTTGCCTGCGCACACTGTGGCAAAGCCTTTGCTGACCGTTCAAACCTCCGCGCCCACATGCAAACACACTCTGCCTTCAAGCACTACAGATGCAAGCGCTGCAATAAGACCTTCGCTCTCAAGTCCTACCTGAACAAGCACTATGAGTCAGCTTGCTTCAAGGGCTCTGCGGACGAAGACGACTCTGGATCAGAAAACTAACCACACGGAAGAAGCTAAATTTTGAACCCCTGTTGTAGGTTCACAACCAATAACCCTGTTCACTCTGCCCTCCATGCCTTTTTTCTTCCCTTTTTTTAGAAAGCAATATTTTCACTGAGATTACGTGAAGAAACTCTAATGATTATGGCAAAGACAATTTCAAAAGATGCTGGATTTTGTCCCTGCACAGTAGCTAATCGTCCACAGAAACATACAATCAAACAACCTTCCCCCAAATAGAGACTGTAGATGATAGTTGTACACAGTTAAGCAACGTGTGCTCGCACGGACGTGGATTCATGTAAACACACACACTCACACAGACATGTATGCAAATACACACACACACACACGTGTGCACACACACACTCACACACACACACACAAATGTACGCACGTGCACACACACACACACACACACACACACACACACACACACACAATTATATATGAGGCCTGGCATGTGAATTTTTATCAATGACTATAATGATATTGATATCAATAGTAATAATATTTAGATTCCTGATATTTTATAGCAAATAGTAATGAGAAAATGAAAAAAAAAAAACATAAAAAAGGACTAAAAGTGTTCTTTTGTTTTTTAGAGACAAAATGACCTCTTGTATTTTTATGCTGCTTTTTATTTGCTAAGAATTGAATTCTTTTGCAACTGCCAACATGAACTTTTTATGAAAATGTGAACTATGACAGTATTTGCAAAAAAGGGAGATCATTTTAAAAAGGTAAAAAGACAAACCCCTTTTTTCCACACCAATGTTTCAATTCAACGGATGTTATTTTTCTATTTGATTTTTCTAAATTTATTTTTTTGTGCTTATTATCCCTTGTTGAACTAAAGCATCTTTGTAACTGTGGGTATTAAAAAAAAAAAAAAAAAGCAAATTTAAATAAGCTATACACGCTCATAGGCCGTAGGTCATTCAATTCAATTCTGCAAGAGCAGTGATTTTAAAGCGGGCCTGTTGAACAGGTTATCACTCATCAAATTCATAGTCTCACCCTGAAGTACGGACTCGGACTAAAACACTGGGAGCCAGACCAAATGATCTATTGTTATAAGTGCCATGTGCGGTCGACTTGTCTATAGCAATGTAAACTCTCGTTGTTCTTCCTCCACCATGGTGGCTTGCATAAACTCTGCTGCCTTTATGGTGCATCGTCCAGTCTTAAAGAGAAATCTTCAGGCAGTGTTTGAGGTGCTCCCCCTCCGCCAGTGTTACCTCAGAGTGAAGGTATGGACTCACACCCTCAGTTACAAAGTGACAGTCAAATTATTCTGTTTGTCTCTTTTATATGTCGCTCAAAGCTCCGCCCACGGTTTAGATGCATACCATCTATTTATCATGTAAATACTTTATTTATCTACCTATTTATCTATTTATTTATTCACCTTATTTTTGTGTATTTATTGAAGACTTGCTTATACTTATTTATTGTTTATCATTTAAAAAATGAACATCCATTGACCTTGTAAGATGCTGCTGATCTTCAAAGAAAATGTTTATATGCATGAAAACTGTAGAGAGTCCATGGGACTTAGTTTTTTAAAGAGGAACAATGTACAGTACCAGTGTTAGGAGACTTCCAACGAATGAATGCAGAATTAACTTTTGTTTTTCGTGGCAATAACTTTACTGACACAGCAACTGACATGTATAACAATCACAGCTGTCCTGTTTTCAGTCAATTTAGGGCAATAAAAAGAAACGATGAAAACGAAACACTAAAATATTCTCCATCTTGCTGTTTTCCAAAAGTCCACCGCCTCCTCGTGACGGGAGGTTTTTTGGCCCTTTTTGTCTTTAAATCTCAGGCAATAAATAATTCCCAGAAATGGCAGACGGTGATGTGCATGTAGACATCGCCATGGAAATGTAACACTATCCGTTATATAATCATGTAGGTGTAATCTAGTTACACCAAGGTTTCAAAGGTGCAAAAGCAATAATGATGGTGAGGCAGTAACTATGAGCAACACTTTATACAGCGAGTCCAAAACTACAGGTGTTAATTTCACTGCTATTCTATAATATTATTATTTCACTTGTTTTAAAAAGCAACCAGGTAATTACAGATCTCCCTGGCAGCTGAAAGGCAGGCATGAAGGTTACACAACAGGATTACAATAATTCTAATTTAGGTCACTGACATAATGAAGCATTATAGTTGAATTAAAAGTCACAACTGCTCCCAAATTAATCCGTGCAGTTAAAAACAGCGAAGGTGTCAAAAGAGAACGTAGATGGAGGTGTATACGTCTTAACCAGCACTAATGGAAATGATCTTGACGTGAACCGTCTTGGAAGAGAAAGTCTTCCAGATCATTGTGATAAAACGACACGCTGTAATGCACTTCTAACTCCCCCATCATTTGTCCCCGCCTCGCGGCGTCGCTCCCCTCTCCTCATCCCGTCCCAACTGCCTCTAAACAGACGCACCGAGGAGGAGATGTGCTGAAGTGGGATTGGCGGAGGGTGGCGGAGTGTGGGAGGATAACAGGTGTTTGCAGACAGACTGCAGATAGGGAGCGTAATTGAGTCGGTGAGCGACCTCCAAGGGGAAGGTCAAGCACCAGCAGGCAAATGCACTGTCAGCTATTTGCATATTCCAAATGGATGACACGATCGCAGTAATGCTGAGCTCGGCCATTAAAACAAAACAAAAACACAGAAGTGAGGAGAAACGAGAGAAAAGAGGAGTTTCTGCTCTATTTGTCCTCCCTGTTTCACCATCATCCTGTCAACGGCTGTTTAAGTGCTCCAGCTGAATCACTGCATGAGAGCGTCAAACCACCTGTCTCCTCATTAACTTGCAGAACACACAGTTTGGCACGTCGCTGTATCATTGAACCGATGCAGAAATCACGACTTCCTATAGATTATGTTTTACATGTTTAATGTTTTACTGTGGGACAGAGATATAATGCATCTCCAAAACCTGGGGACTGTGTTTTAATGAGGCAGATAAAAGCATTGAGATCATTAAAAACATCAATTGGAAATGTACTGCAGGCTTGAATCTAAAACTGGCAGCATTACAGATCGCCCTCAGAGAAAATAATAATTGAAAGAAAAGGAGGCACAATTCTAAACTTCTGAATTTAGATGTAGGGAAACATTGTTCCTCTTTGATGATTTTGTAAATATATTTGTAAATATATCACAGCAATAATATGACAATGCATGTAGACATTTAATTGCTCTTTTTTTTTTACTATTCATGTTGTCTTTTTTTTTTTTTTTTTATTAAAAAGAAAAGACAAATACAGGTACCAATTGCAGTCTGGGTGGCCATGTGAATCAGGGAGTGTCTTGATTAAAAAGCTATCTGTTGTAAGCTACAGACAAAAAAACTTCAAACTCTGTGTATTCTCAAAGATTTGATCATGTTCTGTATGATTTTTCTGTTCTTGTTTTCTTTTATTTATGTGCCCGGCTTGGCTGCGCAATGAAAAAGTGCCAAAAAGTATGATTTCCATGACAAAAGCCTTCAACATATGGTTGGCTGCTTGAAACCTTCCATATGGTCCTCAAAGAAAAAAACTGATTAAGATTTTCCACTTTCTTTCTCTCTCTCTCTCTTCCTCTTTCTCTCTCTCTGTTCCAGCTGAGTATGAAGAAACTTAAGCCATGATTGCTGAGGGGTGTTTTGATTTATCTTGTTCTGCTACAATTAATAATGATGACAACAATAGCAATGATAACGTTAATAAAAACAATAGCACAAGGAACCGACAAGTGCACTCTTGTTTCTGTTTAAATGGTCACTGTGATTGTATTAAAAAGGAGATTTTAATGTTAGAATCACTGAGAAAACACACGCACACACACACACACACACACGGTAATATTTATGTGTATGATATGAAACACAGATAAAAATGTTGAGTCTTGGATCTATTTGGAATAATAGCCGTTAGTCAACATTACCACAATGAGTAATTATAGTTATGGCTATAATGTGCCTTCAGCTGTAGCCTTCTCTGTCAATGTTTGATGAATTTTATGAGCTTTACTGTCAATTTACTAACTTTTATTTTCACTGCTGCGGCGCACAGAAATGCCAATATCCTTTGTTTCTCACGGAGAGCAGGAGACAGTCAGAGGACCTGACAGCACAAATACAGCTTTGAGTAAGAGTTCCTGAGCGACGGCGTTATCAAACGCACAGGCATCTGTTCCACCACTATTAAGCCCTTCCTGGTCATTAAATTTTAATGGAACATTGATTTTATGCTGGGACTACTCTTTCTGAGTGACTCGAAAAGCCAGAGAAAAATATGGAACAAAATAAAAATGAATCATGACAACGGACAGGGATTATTATTCTGGGGCTTTTCTTGATTGGTTTCCAGGGAATATACAACACTTGAATTCAATCGCTTGTGTCCTTCAGTGTCCTCCAGCAGCACAGCAGCAGTATAATGAGACAGCAGGCAGAGCGGAGCAGGGAAACAGGACACTTTGCTGCTTCTCTTCAGTGTGGGAAAGCAGTGATTGCTGCCGTTACATGCTTCTATGCTAGTTATGTCACTAAAGATAAACTACATCAACTGGAATACATTCACATGTTGCATTTTTCTAAGAGTCAAACGTGCTGTTGATTCCTGCAGCTCACAGTGCTGCAGAGCTGCACATCAACATTCATGCGCGGTGCTCACTCAAACTTTACCCTGGCAGATGTCGTCCCTTATCAGATTTTATGATGAAAGTAAATAACTGATGTCATTACATGGCAATGGACTGTAAAATGGGGACCCATGCAATCCAATTACATCACCCGTGGGTGAGCTGAGTGTGTAACAACAGCAGCTATGAGTGATCAGCACTGCGAGGCAGGAAGGGAGACCGTCATACATATCCATGCAACACTCACACACACACTCAGAGCAGATCGAGTAAATAATTGAAAACAACCTGCAAAATTGAGCGTGCTACACTCTCACTTGAAAATATATTCTGAGCGAATGGGGTGAGGGGTTACCACAAGGTGACTGCACAGACCTACCTAAAGCGTGCAGACATAGAGCAACATAAACATTGGATTATCATGATGCTATTTGTAGGAAAACAAACTGCTGCCCACATGATCTCGACTGATAAGGTGTCGGGCAGAAAAGCAATATGGAGAAAAGATTATCTTAGTTTTGTATGTTCAGTTTGATAAGTGGAAAAGTATTTTAGTTGCAACTGGTGTCTTTCAGTTACTCTTACGTGACACATGAAGCAACATGTCATTTTAGAGTTGAATCAAATGAGTCATGTATTATTATGATTATTAATCAGCAATCATTTTGATAATCGAGTAATTCCTTGTTAAGCAAGAATACCAAAATGTCTCCGTTTCCAGCTTCTAAAATGTGAATATTTGCTGTTTTCTTTGTCTTGTGTGTTAATGAACTGAATGTCAGCATTTTTCACTTTTTTCTGACCCATAGTATTTATACAAATTCTGATTTGCTACCCAGCTCAGGGAGATTATCTTTATTGCTAAAATGAAAGTAGAGCTGAAACAATTAGTTCAATCAACAGATAATTAATCTGCAACAATTCTGATTTTAGATTAATCATTTTAGTTGTTTACTCAGTCAATAATGTCAAATAGTTCCTGTTTCTTGCTTCTGAAATCTCTTGGATATAACTTGGTTTTTGATTGTTGGTCAGAAAAACTACACATCTCTGAACTTGTGATGGGCATTTAATTAAGACATTTCAGAGTACAGACAAGAAAATAAATAATTGTTAGTTGTGAAAATATGGGGTAAAGAATATATTCTAAATGGACTTTGCTGTCCATTTCAAATTCACTATTAAAAAAAGTACTTTACTTGGTGTCTATCAGTTGACATGTCCTTTTGTAATTTGGATAAACTATCGCCACTTAAATTCAACACTCCTTGAACTGGAGCCGGCCTTCGCTCTGACCCTTCTCATACATCTGGCGCCATCTGTTGGCCGAACACCAACTGTGTTAACAATCCAACAACAATGAGCTTTGTTTGTCGACGACGGGGCCATTGGATCAACTGGATAACTCCACTGAAGCAGATATTCTGCTCTGGGCTATTTTATTATCTCCATGTTATAACTAACCTGCATGCATACTGACCAAAGTCACTCCACAAGAGGCCGGGGCCAACCAACTGTAACTGCCCCTTTAAGAGCGAACAGTTTGTCTTTTCACATTCTGCATCACAGGAGAGATGCTCATTAAAAGCGCCTCCATTCCTCACTGTTTCATCAAGTGAGACTGCCAAGCTCTTTAACTCAGTGTTCTTGATGTTTGTGCTGTTTGTGTAAAAACCCATCTGTTTCCTCGTCTCTCTGTTGGCAGAGGGTCCACCTCATCCGTATGCTTCTCTTTTTGAAGTCGTGTCAAAATCGCATTTTTATGCATCTAAGATATCCAACTTGTCATCAGCACTCAAGCAAAAAGTCAAGGAGGGCACTCCTTAAATAGCTCTTTTTTTCTCTTCATATACTATACATGCAGAAACAAGGACAGCAAAGGATTTACACATGGGACATTTATCATTTTTACAAGATCATTTTAACAGTGCTTTTGTGGCTTTCTATGCTGATACTTAAGCTTGAAAAGCCTCTGCTTTTAGGGTAGAGTTAATGAACTGAAGTGCAAATAAAAGACAGTTTAATCCACATCTATATAACCTCACTCCAAAGCACCGGTTCTCTCTCTGGGTGAGCAAATGTATTTCAAGGCAAGGAAGGTCATTAAAGAGAAATGTACTAGAAGGAGATAATAATAATAATAGAAAATAATTTCCAGAGCCACCAGTGAATAATCAACACCAGCGAACAAATCAGCCGCAAACACACAGCATCCACTTTTGCAACAGTGTCATGATTTCAGAAGCATTCTTCTATCACAAAGCTATAGTTTGAAGACTGAAAATCGTCGTCAGAATAATTATCACTTTAAAAGCATGTCAACGTGCAAAAGAAAAAAAGGTAGGTATAAATAAATATAGCTCACTTCCCTGTCGGAAAGCTGGCAGGTAATTTTCTCCAGCTGCTCTAAGTGTGACAATCCCACAGGGACTGAAATCTAATATTAACAGCAAATCATTATGTGGGAACTGTTCTTCCATGACCTGCCGCTGTACCTGTGTGACTAACTCAATCTAAGTAATTGAGATACGTTAGCGACTACAATACAGTCCTGCTGTGACAGCAGAGGGTCATGCAGAGTGTAGTGGGACTCAGCGCCGCAGATGATTTACATGTCTATATGCTTTGACTGACAGGCACTCTTCTCCCCGTGTGATGCTGGTTTCTTTTGGTGTGTGATGAAGTGTTTTTTGATTGACAGCAAAGAAGCAAGTTGAAATTGACATTGTATAAAGTGGTGAATGCCCAGGGGGGATATGTCACCATACATATTTACTATACTGTAGTTATTCAAACAGAAACACCAAGTCATGCAGCCGGCTGCACCACCCATGTCAGCGTATTGCAGTCTAATCGGAGTTTTTCAGCTGTTT
>CALSCE010009645.1:9928627-9941905 GCA_943593645.1 Bovichtus variegatus
CCCCCCCCGCCCTCCCCCACCTGCACTGTCAGGCTAATTGGAATTTGCTGTGCTAAGTCCTCCATGCTCGGGGCCCCGGGGCCTCCTCAAACGGCTCCCCGAGGCTCCCCCCGGCAGGAAGACGTCACTGAAGCACAGGAAGGGAAAACAAGGCAGCCGACCTCTCCGAGGAACTCTCTGTGCGGCGGGCTTTGGGTCAGCGCCAGTCCTCACTCCATCCGGCGCTGGGACCCAGATGTCCAACTCTGGTGGAGCTTTTCAGCACGAGACAACCGAACAGTGAGTTTTCAACCAGTTCAGAAGTGGGTTTTTTCTTTCGAGATGACAGGTATCATTGATGAGCATCAGAGGAGAGAAACAAGGTCGGTGAGCATCCGTTTAACACGTCTGACAGGCGCGGGTCCACCTGGGGGTCCACCTGGGGGTCCACCTGGGGGACCACCTGGGGGTCCACCTGGGGGACCATCTGGAGGTCCACCTGGGGGACCATCTGGAGGTATACCTGGGGGACCACCTGGGGGTCCACCTGGGTCCCCACCTGGGGGTCCACCTGGGGGACATGCAGAGCTTTACTACTGCGCTTTGGTGAGTTTTTCCTCTTGCTCGCAGCTCTTAGTCCCAAAAGAGATTTTGTGCAGGAAGCATTTCAGCGGAGGTGGTGAAGCTGCAGTTCCTCCTCCTGCTGCTGGTTTTATGACCCGAGATGAAAAATGACCTTTATAGTCTATTATTTTGTGAAAGATAGAAAAGAAAAAAAGTTCAAAACACTTACTCACTTCACTTGATCTTATATAAGATGTCTGCCTGCTCACTAAACATCACTGGTTGAACTTCACCTGCCGCTTGTTTTGGCCCAGCGTTACAGTTTATTTTGTCATAGTACAGTTGAGTTATTTACCAAAACAATAAATGGTTATTTTTGACTCGATGTTAAAAAACAACAAGCTGAAGTCTCACCTTAAAACTTTCCCAGATGTACTGTTAGATGCACATATCTGTAACTAATAGTGACGTGTAAGCAGTGGTGAAAGTAACCACACTGAACAAAAACATTAACTTTTTAGAGGGAAATATAAGATCTTTACTGCACTACATTTATTCAGATCACACTTGGGCTGCAACTAAAGATTATTATAATCACACATTAATTTGCAGATTATTTACTAGATTTACTAGATCTATAAAATATCAGAAAATAGTGAAAAGTTTAAGGTTTGATGTTTGTCTTTAAATGTCTTGTTCTGTCACTTTAATCTGATATAAAACAGAGAAAAGCAGCACATCTCCATATTTTAGAGGCTGAAAACAGACTTTAAAGACATTTCTGCAGGAAAAATCACTTTAACAATTATTGATTATCAATATAGTTTCAGATTGTTTTTCTGTTGCATCTCTACAGCACATTAACAAACTTCAACATTAAAACTTAAATCTGTTAGTCACCAAACAGAATAATATACTTCATACTACATTTATACATAAGTACATTTAGCAATAATGCAGGATTTTTTCTTGTACTTGAGTATTTTTGCATCGTTGTATTGGTACTTTTACTTCAGTATAAAGATCTTAATACTTCTTCCAGCACTTTCTGTAGGTTCAGAGAGCAGGAGTAGATTATTAACATACCGTATTATAGTTTGTGTAAATAACCCAGCAGTAATATAAAAGATAACTCTAAAACAGCACATTGTCTCCGGAGGTAACCCGCTGATATCTGATTATTAGTGTTTAGTGTGTGGGATTTAATGCTGAAAACTAACCAGATTACTTAAGACTTAATGCATAAAAAGAAATACCATAAACATAAAAACAAATATGCACATCATAATTAATTTAAAAAAAGATACACACACAGATAATAAATATGTACATAGTAAAAAAAGTGAATTTGTATGTGTAGAGGAAATTGCAGAAACACATTTTATGATGATTTTCAGAAGATATGTGTTCAGAAAGATTGCTGCATGAGGTCCAATAAAGTTTAATTGTTCAATAAAGTTCACTTTAGAGTAAAACAATAATAGTGTGTAAGATTTGTCTTGTTTACGAGAAGCTCGGTGCTTTATTGTACGTTGCAGATTGCAGTTTAGTGTTCTGGTTTCTACCTTTGCAGAGAGTTATTTGTGCATAAATGTGGAATAAACTGACGTGATGTAACATCTGAGGCCGTTCACGTTGATGGACTAACAGCTACTGAACACAACACAGCAGATTAAACTCAAAACACTGCGCCGACGTGTTCCCATTCTCCAAAAGACCAAGAAAAAAAAGCTGAAATTGATGATCCAGAAAGGAGAAGGATGTAAAAGCGTTTCTTCAGCCTCATCTGGGAGCGCAGCCCTGATTCCCAGACGGGTGCTTACTGTCAGCATTGTGCAGTCCTGCCAGAGAGGAACAAACCTGCACATGGTGATATTTTAAGAGCTTCTGCTCTGTCTGTTTCCAACACACCGGCCCCTCGCTCTACCTGCATGTCAAAGATATTAATGCTTCTGAGTCACTTCTGATTTTACTGAACATGAGGAAGAGGCCGTCTGTGTGCTGGAGCGTCAGCTGAGCCCCTGTGGGAGGGGGGGGGGCAGCCCGTCTGGACAGGAGACTGTGTCTCCTCAAACATACAAGAACAATTGTTTTCATGTGCCAGAGATGTTGGCAGGGCCTTCAGACGGAGGGAGGATGATGGAGGGCTGTACGCTGGATAGGATGGGCGTGTGGGGGGGAGCTGGGAACAATACGGATTGTCGTAACACGGCTCGGACAATCAAGCTCCAGCTCTCAGCAGCCTGCCAAAGCCCAGAGGCAGAGCTGAGGATCTAGTAATTCACACTGGAAGGTTTTCGTTTTCTTTTTTTTTATAGCTTCCTGCAACAAACAATCGAACAGGCAGCCTCACAAAGAGGAATCATCACAGTCGTATTCAGTGTACAAAACAAAGTATTATCCAGATCAAACAGGAGATCATATCCTCTCAGGCATGTGTGACTGCATACAATATATTTATTACAGTGTATGTTTGAAACTTGGTGTTTTGGCCGTTGCCATCTTGGTTTTTTTGGAGCCAGAAGTGACACGAGAGGGTGGAGCTCGAGAGGAGCGAGGGCCGGCGGGGTCAGGTGCCGTTAGCAGCTAGCGCTAACTGTGAGTAATTCGGATGCTAATTTTGGCTCGCGAAACACATGCTTAACACAAAATGTACTTACCGGATAAAATGCTCAGCCGACTCCTGAGAGCAGGGCTTCGCAAACTTTTTCAGACCAAGCACCACTTGACCAATAAAAAACCCTCACGGACCACCTAACTCCCCAAATATCCAAAACAACAGGCCTGCTTACAACTCCAACAGTATATTACACATTACAGGCTAATATTGAGCTTTATATGACCTTCTCTACATCGCTCGTTCACACATTAAATCAACAATGAAAATTAAGTTTTGTTTTTTTTTTACTTAAAGATTTTTTCATGAAAATGAAGTTGTTTTTTTTTCTTGAAGCTTTTTCCATGAAGTCAAGTCACCATCAAGTATTTTGACATCCAAGCTTTTTTGAAGAAAATTAAGTTTTTTTCACATCCATGCTTTTTTTCATGAAAATTAAGGTTTTTTTTAAATACATTTTCTTTCCCATGAAAATTAAGTATTTTTTTTTTTACTTACACCTTTTTCAAGAAAATTAAATGGAACATAATTTACTAAATGAACATCATGCTGTGCTGAAGAAGACTTGAAACTACAGATTGAGACATAAACTCATCAGGAAAATGTTTACGGAGGTAATAAATCAAGAGAGAAGTAGGAACATTTTCTCATAGACTTCTATACAATCTGACTTTTTTCCCGCCCCCCCTGCTGGGTATTGGAGAGAATGCAGGTTTACTTGTATTTTTTTCCAGCTCCCTGTTTTTCCATAGCAAGAAAGTTAATCAAAGTTTGCACTAAGTTAGTTCGGATCAGCATATTTCTCAGGCCATGCGGTTTAGTTTTTTAGGGTTGCGTATTTCTCAGAACAAATCTGAACGGTCTCTTGGAGGAATTTGATATTTGTCTCTATATTATATAGATATATATCTATATAATATTTGTAATTATTCATCCCATGTGTAATACATTTTTATTTTATTCTAATATTCCATAACGCATCCATATTCTTATCGGTTCTCTTTGTCTTTGCTTTTATCACATTGACCTTTTATACCTGCGGCAAGAAAGTTATTATTTCCAAATTTGGTCTGTCTGTCAGCAGGATTACAGAACAACTTCTGGCCCGATGTTCATGAAGCCCGGAGGAGGAAGAACACATGAAACGTTGGAGCGGATCCAAATCATGGGGCGGATACACGCAACATTTTTCACATTGCGATTTGGGGCAGTCGGCCTTGGCACAGGTCTGCGCTCTGACTGCTCTTCGAGTTCTAGCCGGGTTTATCTTTTATGTTTTTATGCTTCCTTACTGCTGAAATAATTTCCTCTTGCAGGACAATAAAGATCTTATAGACCTGAACTGAACTAACAAGGCAGTTTTATTTCTAACGACAGTTTCACAGAGAGGAGCCTTCAAGGTCAATACAGTTTGAAAGATCCAAAATAAAAGAGATGGATGAATTAAAACATAAGATAAAGAGTTAAAGAATGAAAAGAAACTAAAAAGGATTTAAATAATAATAATAATAATAATAACACACGATTGGATGTAATTCAAGGTTTTATCAGGACCATTTTATACAAAATGAGATTGAAGGAAGAAAAATTCCTTTATTCTTCAAAAATGAACAAAATATATTTGATCTTATGACGTCGAACAAGTTAAAAGTAGATTTCTAAAAGAGAATCGCCACATTTCAAAAAAAAAAAAATTAAATTAACCGTCTGACAAAAAAAAACGTTTCATACCGAATAATAATACAGTGATAATAAAGCCTCTGACTTTAAAAACATTTTGTTAAAAGCACTTGAGAACAATAATGTTGCACTCCGCTGCTTTAAGTTTACGCTCTGAAAAGAAGGATTTGCTTCAGTTTCAGTTCAACGTTTTGGTGTCATATTCTGGACTGAATAATGTCTAGAATCATCTCAACATGTCAGCCTCCCCTGCACTGAACCACGGGCACTGCTAAGGTCCATCAAAGAGCCATATATCTGTCAGACCCCAGTAAACATGCGCAGTCTTCATGGGAAAGTCTGCACGAACAGGACCTGAGGGAGAGATGCAGGAACCATTGGGACGTCTCATTCCAGCAAACAGAGGATTTCCTCAATCAGAGGCTGAAGAGTGTGCAGCGAACAACCTCGCTGACAGAAACATGGAGAAATGCTCCAGCAGCTGCAGTGCTAACAACCTCTGGGATTTACTGTGGTGTGCAACACCCTGTAACTACGGCACAGCCCAAATTACAAGCACACATCACACGTGCACATTCGCACCAACAATTCAGAGAATCACAACGTTTGATAATTCCTTTATTTCCTTTTAACACAACGTTTGTTTTACTGGGAAACTCCCCTTGTGCTTGATTAAGATGTTTAAGATGAACATCTGCAGTGACCAGCAAGTGACAGATATTTAAAAAAATAAGAATAATCCTGCTTTCGTGCTTCTCATGCTGAGGTCATAAATCTAAAACCAATAGGATGCTGTGTGTTAACATCAGTACATTTCTACGTCAGCTGCTGCTGAATGAGGCATTGTTTAATGCAGATGGTGGAATCCAAAGACCTCATTCTTCCCTTTTCCATAAAGCCAGCCTGCTATTAATAACCATATATCGACCTCCTTTGTCAACAAGAGCGACACATACAAATAATACGCTCGTAGGGAGACAATGGGGAGTTCCCTGCGATGAAAACAACAGGATGAGCCAGCGTGTGTGTGTGTGTGTGTGTGTGTGAGTGAGCCTCCAGTATGTAAAAATACGGAAGCTCTGAGAGCCAAATGAGATTTCTGGTGATCCATTTTGTAAGTCTGATCTAAATAGTTTTCTCTCTTGTGTTTATGATGCCAGGATGAGTTTTGGAAAGTTTTTTTTTCCTGATTCAGGATCATTACCTTGTTAGTCAGTCAGCAGGATTACAGAAAAACTACTGGCTTGATTTTCATGCAAGCGGCCAGGAAAGACTTTAAATGTACTTGTAGAGTCATTTCATTTAAATGAATCATTCTTTCTCTTGAAACATGCAAACTTGATTACATAACACAATATATGTACGTTGTGTTCAGGGCGCATGGAGAAATGAAAACATGAAAGATTTCAGTATTTAGAACATGTGGTGCTGCACTTCTGCCTCTAGTGGTCAGAACGAGCATTACAACAACAAACACTTTGTTTCCACCTGCCAAAAGTTTCCTCTCCCGTGTTTATGACTTAAGAACAGCTGAAAGGTATGTTTTGTTAGGACAATCTTTATAAGTTCCATCATTTCTTTTGTGTGAAACAAAATGTTTGTTGTTGTAATGCTCGTTCTGACCACTAGAGGCAGAAGTGCAGCACCACCATGTTCTAAATACTGAAATATTTCATGTTTTCTTCCAGGTGAGTTTTCATTTTTCCATGCACCCTGAACACAACGTATATATATATTGTGTGTTAAGTTAGGTAACATCACTGTCACGTCTTTCTTTTGGCTCGAAATGTGTTTTAATCGCTGCTAATCTGCTGCTTTTATTCCTGTTTAGAACAACAAGTTTCTATTTTTTACTTAGAAACTTAGAAAGATTATTCTGTCAAAAACATTTTTTTAGCCTGTTCTTAAGCCAAAAACACAGCAGAGAAAACTGTTAAGATCTGGGCTTCTGTAAACATCTCACTGACCATCATATATCATATAATCATATATTCCATATTCCATAGTAAAACATCTCTTGTATTTTAAATATATACAAGAGAGTGCAGAGACATTTGTCTTATCTTTATTCTCACTTGTTGCAGTCTTTTTGCAGTATTTTGCATCACGTAGTTGTGGCAGTGGTGGTGGTGGGGGTGGGGGGGGGGTGGGGGGTCTCAGCTGGGGGACAGAATGATGATCAGTCCCAATATAAGGTGCCTTATAGGTCTTATAGGCACCTGGAGGAGGGACGTGTGAGGGACGTGTTAGGGACTGCCTGTGTAACACTGAGGAAGACATTTGTGAAGCTTGTTTTTACCATTAAAGTGTTTCTCCACCAGCCCCCCCCCCCCTTCCTCCGTCACGTGAGTGTGAGCAGGATTCTCTCACCGCAGTGTTCACACGTGTCCGCTGTCTTCTGACCTCATTGTTGTGTTTGAGGAAGTGAACCAAAGACTCAAGTGTTTGGTTGTCATGTATAAATAAATAAAAAATAATAAAAAATATAGTAATGATGCACTGCTCTGAAGAACCACATGGTGGCGCACTTTCATAGAAAATGAATGCCTCTTAATAATAATAATAATAATAATAATAATATCCTCAGATGAAATGTAACCCTTTTTTCAACACATCAGACCCGACACTTAACTATAAATATAAATATTGAATAAAAATATATCAAGAGAAGTTCACCTCGAGTTGGGAAGATTTGGCTGGGTCTGATGTGGGGCACCACGCACACACACACACACACACACACACACACACACACACACACACACACACACGCGCGCACACACACACACACACACACACAAACACGCACACACACACACACACACACACACTGAACATACCTGAAACAGGAAACGGACTCCATTTCAAGAGAAATGAGAACAAAACGCAGCACAGACAGCTCTGACAGATGAAGCGACAACATGTCCCAGAAGATATTGTTCATTAAGGTGAGTTAAGACTTATATAATTAGAAAAGCTTTGTATTGGTTCTTTCCTCCGCTGGACAAACAGTAGCTCAGTGTATTGATGCTGTTTGTGCTTTGATGCTCTCAGCTGCTGTTGGTGCATTACTCAGCACAGACTCAGTCAGAAGTTAATGCAAACTGCCACGAAAATGTGTCCCTGAGGTGTCCCGGAGTCGACTTCGACAGCATGGACTTCATCTCAGTGGCCTGGTACAAGGTCAGTGAAGCAAGGTGACAATACAGCGGTGCAAGAAGTACTCAGATACTTAAGTTAAAGTACCAATACATTAATGTCAAAATACTACATTACAAGGAAAAGTCCTGCATTCAATATCTCACTTAAGTAATAGTACACAGGTATTATCAGCTAAATGTACTTAAAGTATCAAAAGTAAAAGTACTCATTCTGCAGAAAAATGGCCTTCATATATGATGTATTATATTATTGTATGCATATATATATATATATATATATATATGTTTTATTATAGATTATAGTTTAAGATACCTGCAGTATAAAAGTAAAGTTAGCTCCACCTTCACCAGCTGCAGCATTAAAATGATGAACACATTAATGCATCAATACTTATAATCCAGTGATGAAATATTTATGATTCTGCAGGATGAGTACTTTTAGTTTTAAGATCAGATAAGATAGAACTTTATTTATCCCGAGGGAAATTGTTGTGCAACAGTTGCAATACACATCAGGAGACAGAATAAGATGCAAAAAATGTACAAATAGTGCAAAATGTTTTATACAATATATATATATATATATATATGTAAAAACATTTAAAATAAGATGAGCTGAGATGGTGTAAGGTGCAATATTAAGGTGCGATATTCAACAAGATGAGGTAAGGTGCAGTATTTGGCAAAATAAAACAAAAAAAACTTGGTACTTTAATTATATTTTGATGCTGATACTTTTGTACTTTAGGACTTTTACTTGTAACAGAGTATTTCTACACTTTGGTGTAAAATACCTGAGAACTTCCCCTCTGGATATATACAAATACATGTTTGTTTGTGACTTGACCAGTTTGTTAACCTGGAGAAACATGGGCTGATCAGGAGGAGCAGAGACAGCGTCCGAACGCAGTTCTACGACTTCAACCGGTCGATCAGCTTTGGAGAGAAGCACAGCCTGCTGCTCCAGAGGGCGACGCCCGAGGACTCGGGCACCTTCGAGTGCGACATCTTCGCAAATATTGGGGGTCAAAATCAGAATCTCAAAGTCAATCTAACGGTTCACGGTGAGCTTGGAGTTTAATTTCCACCACACAGAATATATGACTCCATTCACAGATTCTGGATAGTATATAGTATATATAGTATATATATATATATATATATATATATATATATATATACTATATATATGATAGCTACAGGTAATATGCAGTTGTAGTTTTAAAATAATTCAACTTGCAAATCCATATACACCTTTATGTAAATTAAAACCTGAAAACATCATTAAAAAAAATAGATATATTGTTTTTTTAATTGGAAAACATGTAGATAGAATAACACATATGATGGGAATAAAGGCTTAAATACATGACCAATGTTAAAAATTCAAGTTTAAAAAAAATGTACTAAAAATGGAGAACTTTATCAATATAATGTATTTATTTAAATAGTTTGACAGACAACGCAACATTATCTTTTAAATTCATCTGACAAAAATAAGTTTATGACCCAAATTTAACCTAATTTCTGCGTCTGCAAACAGTTGTAAGACAATGCAGAGCGACATCAAAAAGCAGGAAACATCCTTTAAGTGTATTCGAAAAGGAATAACACACACCATAGTTTTCTTTCCACTGTGGCAGTTATGCATTTTCCACACAAACATATTCTACATCCATTCAAAATAAAATGAGTAATGGACAAATGTTGCCTCTGCTTGGTGAAATAATTCCAATTTCAGAGGAAAAACACTTAATTTCAGCACAGAAATGGAACTTTTTCAAGGAAAGATATTCAGTAATCAATGAGATACAAGTACACAACACACAGAAACATCTATTTTATGCACTGATTTCTTTTATTTTCCATCTGAATACAGCGTGTGCGACCCAGGCTGACCTGACAACAAGGCCCGCTGTGTCGAACACGACTGAGTCCGGCCTGCTGCTCCACAGTCACGTGGAGGACCTGCCCGTCATGTGGACCGTCGCAGTCTACGTGGCGGTCGGTCTCGCCAAAACCGTTTTATCTATTATCAGCATTTTGGTAAATAAACTCTATTTATCTTCACGCAATGCATGGATTTGTTCCAGGCTGTAAAGCAAACATGGTCAACTCAATGTATTTATGGCACACATGACCAGAGTGGAAATAAATGTGAATGTGTACTGGAGAGGAACTGATCAAAGCTTTTAAGATGTCCGGAGGTGGAATAGGATTTTTTTTAAGGCAGAATCAAAGTTTAAACCTTTCTTGCATGTTCATGGAAATATGCAAACCCAAGAATAATTGGTTGTTGTTGTTTGATATTCAGAGAGAAAATTCCCACATTTACGAGAAAAAAAACAGAATATTCTCTGAATATTTTCCCCCAGCTATGAAAAAAAAATCTTGCACCTACAATGGTCTTATTACGTGATTGTAGAAAACCCTGGAAGTCACCTGGTTTAAAGGGGAAGTACAACTCTAAGATGGTATTTTCTAAAAAAGCAGCCCTCTGTGGAAGCATTAAAATTAGATGGGGCCTAAAATGGAGCCTTGAGGAACTCCACAAAGAGACAGGTGCAGCGGAAACGAAAAGTTTTCATTCCTAACCGAGACTCCTTCTTGCCAAAGAAAAGAAAATCACTCCCAAAATAAACTGTTTTTGTACCTGAACCTAAACAAACCACCTCGATGTCACATCGTAAAGCAGATTACATTCATTCAGTGATTTGTGAAGTTTTTTGGGGCACATGATGAAGTCCTGCTGATGGGGACAGATAATCTTTTCTCTTTCCTCCCAGAGGCAAGTGACAAAAAAAGATTCTGGAGATCCATTTTCTAAATCTGATCTAAATTGGTTTCAGGTTAAAAGGTGAAAAGAAGTTTTGTTAGGGGAGTGAAGTGTTAGTTGTTGTAATACTCATTTCGGCAACAAGAGCCTGAATTGCACCCAAACGGCAACCTCCGGGTCTGAAAAGTGAAGCCAATGAAAAAAACCTGCATTCTCTCAAATATCCAGCAGCTATTTGTCAGATTGTATAGAAGTCTATGAGAAAATGTTCCTACTTGATTTATTCCCTCAGTAAACATTTTCCTGATGAGTTTATGTCTCAATCTGTAGTTTCAAGTCTTCTTCAGCACAGCATGATGTTCATTTAGTAAATTATGTCCCATTTAGAGTGAAATAGATGATAAAGCAGCGCATGCTTTAGGGCGGGGCTACCTTGTGATTGACAGGTTGTCACCACGGTGCCACTGTCCGGGTGCTTTGTCTTGTGGCATTTTGTTTGTCTAAAAATGTCTTGTTCTGCATTTGTTGAATGATTTTAGTATTTAGAACATGGGGTAGTGCCTAATAAAGTGGCCAGGAAGGGTCATTATTTTAAAGGAAATGCACATAATGAAATGTGTTTTATAAAACTTTGATTCCACCAGACAGCATCAGTTCAGTTTGTGAGTTATTCACTGAGCGTCTGCATCCTGTAGATGAGTAATGCGACTGTAACACCTAGACCAACATGAGATGTGTTTGTGCACAGACCACAGTGCTGTAGGCGAGCTGTTCTGAGGAAGCGTTTCCAGCTCTACGCTTTTGTTGTAGCGTGGGCTTCTTTCCACTGGAACAATCCGCTGAATTGATTTCTTATTGTTTCGTCTCTTTTTGTGACCATTCAGGTGTTTCGATCTCTTCGTTGGAGGTCTTCAAATCAACGGCAGCACAAGTGGTGAAGCGGACACGTCCTTTAAATCAGCTTTCGTTATTTATTACAATTGCTTTCTCAGATATTTTGGTATTTTTTTCCAGTTAAGTTCAGTTGGAGAAAATGTGTCGCTGAGCTGAAGCACGTGTGGTGTTTTATATTGACATGAAAGAGGTCAACTTTACCAGAAACATGAAGCATGAAGGGCCGCCACACACACACACACACACACACACACACACACACACACACGCGCGCACACACACGCACACACACACACACACACACACACACGCACACACACACACACATACAGAAAGTGTTTTTTATTATTATTATTGTGCTATTTATAGATGTAAAATCATACTTTTTATGTTGAAACAGCAGCTTGTGGTTTCCACCCACCGTTACTTTGACGTACTTTTAATTCCTGAATCAAAGAACAGAATCACTTTCTACTCTCTGCCACTACAAACGCCAATAAATGTCATTTCAACGAGCTTCTATCAGATTGATATTGTGGTTCCGTTATCTTTAAAACATCTGGACTCACTATCAGTTTCTGTGGTTCCTGAGATGTGTTCATATTTTTATTCTCGTGCAGGTTTAGAAAGTGAAACTCATACAGGAAATGCATTAAATGGATCGCTGCCTTTTGAAAATATGGATTTGAGATGATAAAAGAAGAAACATGTGCACACAGCACCACCTGCTGGCAACACCGGCACAGTGACCAGGTTTTAAAACGTGTGAAATCTTTTAAATTAGAATATGATGCACCATGAAGCGAGAACAACTTTAAAGGTTCACTGCAGTGTTCTTAAAAAGGAAAGAAAAGATAAGAAGCAATTTGATCCGACACCGTGACACGTGTTACAGCAGCTCAAAGACGCAAAGGAAGACAAACAGAAACAAAAATACAAATAATATAACAAGGCAAGTTTATTTATAAAGCACATTTCAACAACAAGGCAAAGTGCTTTACAAAAACACGAAGCGCGTTATAATTACATTATATTATAAATACAAGTGTAGAAGTCTACAGTCCAGACCAGGCAGAATGAAGCTTCACGCACATTAAAGAGAAGCAAACATCAAGTATCAAGTATTCAGAGCCTTTACTTCAGCCAAAGTACTGATACTACGCTGTAACGCGTAAAAATGTGACTTATTGAAATTAGTAAGTATAATCAGCAAAATGTACTTAAAGTTCCCAAAGCAGAAACATTTCAACTCAAAATGTTTCAAAATAAAAGAAACATTACAACTAATATATAACCAAACATCATGTTTTATACACTCTTGTGTTTGTTGTGTGACTAAAGCTGTGAGGCGGCAAAGATTCAGGTGAGCACGAGTCATCCAGAGCCAAAACAGCCACAAAGTACAAACTGGACGAACAGAGAAGAAGAGAAACTGGTGAAAAAGCAAACCAGTCAAATCCAAGAAGTGTAGAAGTCTATGGTGGGAGAAAACTGTAGAAACTGTAGAAACTAGAAACTGTAGAAACTGTAGAAACTAGAAACTGTAGAAACTGTAGAAACTAGAAACTGTAGAAACTATAGAAACTAGAAACTGTAGAAACTGTAGA
>CALSCE010009645.1:9941915-9966656 GCA_943593645.1 Bovichtus variegatus
TAGAAACTGTAGAAACTATAGAAACTAGAAACTGTAGAAACTGTAGAAACTAGAAACTGTAGAAATTGTAGAAACTAGAAACTGTAGAAACTGTAGAAACTAGAAACTAGAAACTGTAGAAACTGTAGAAACTGTAGAAACTAGAAACTGTAGAAACTGTAGAAACTAGAAACTGTAGAAACTAGAAACTGTAGAAACTAGAAACTAGAAACTGTAGAAACTGTAGAAACTGTAAAAACTGTAGAAACTGTAGAAACTGTAGAAACTAGAAACTGTAGAAACTAGAAACCTTAGAAACTGTAGAAACTAGAAACTGTAGAAACTAGAAACTAGAAACTGTAGAAACTGTAAAAACTGTAGAAACTGTAGAAACTGTAGAAACTAGAAACTGTAGAAACTGTAAAAACTGTAGAAACTGTAGAAACTGCTCATGTTCGTGTCACTTTCTACTTCTCCTCCACTTCATCTCAGAGGTAAATATTGTACTTTTTACTCCACAATAACTTAAACGACCTGTCAATTGTTTCAGCTCTTCTTGTACATTTTCATGCAAAAAAAACTTAATTTGTAAAGTAACTAAAGCTGATTTAAAGATAAATGTAGTGCAGTAAAAACATTATTTCCCTCTGAGATGTAGTGAAGTATAAAGAAAATACTCAACAAGAGAGCATGTAAAAGTGAAGCCGAAGTTCTAAAAGCACAAATTCGTTCTTTCATAAAATTACACTCAAAGCCTCAAAGCTGAGGTCAGAATCCAAGACGACGCCGAGGGTTTGACCTTTGACCTTTGACCTTCTTTTTCCTGTAGAGTGATGCCCTGAATTAAAACTTTAAAATATTTATTATTTTTATTACTGGCTCACTTACGTTTATTTTTCTGCTACTTATTTCTACCATGGTTGTTTAATTATTTAAATTTTATTTTATTACACTTGTTGCCTCTTTTTATTTAATGTTCGCTACTTTTTCTTTGATCTTTTCTTTGCGGCTGTACATTTGGGCGCTGTGGGACGAACAGAGGACTGTGATTCTAAAGTCCTGCTGCTGCATGTCTGAGCCATCAGAACCGTCTGCTGGGCAGATGATAAGATATTTATTGTGTCTGCAGGAACATTTAAACATTGGTGCTGTGACCTCAAAGTTAAGAAGGAAAGTTAATAATCTCTGTAAGAATCCGCGACCTTCGACCTGTCACATTTACAGACGCTCCCTGTCCAGAGGGACGAGTCTAACGAGACTTTTGCTTTTGGGACTCAATGATACGTGAGAACTTCCTCCTGTGATTTATCTTCATCTTTGTACCCGTCAGATCTGTCTTCATACAGCAACATGTCCCCAGAATAACGAGCTCTTCACGTTTACAAGAAATTGGCTTTGTTGCAAAACATAAACATAGTAAGGGAAATTAAAATAAAAGCAATATTACAAAACAATACATTAAGAATACAAGAAAAATATGAAATTACTATTTAAAAAATGGGTACAAGAAACATAAATATAGCATAGAAGAAAAATGCAATAATTGAAATAATACTATATAAAATATGTAAAAGAAACAAATGTAGTATAGAAGAACAATATGAAAAAATACCAATAAAAATGATGTACAAGAAACTTCTAGTATAAAAGAGAGCGCAATAAAAATATGAAAAATACTAAACACGCTATGATTTGGCTCTTTAAAGAGCCAAACTCGACACGTTTAACTTTAATTCTTTGTTTCTGATACAAACAAAGTTCTTTTACTTCACTGAAAGTAATAATACCACAGTGTAGAAATACTGTTACATTACATTATTACATTACATTATTACATTACATTGTTACAAGTAAAAGTCCTGCATTCAAAAAGGTTCTTTAAGTGAAAGTACAAAACTATGCGCATCAAAATGTACTTAAACTACCAGAAGTAAAAGCACTCATTATGCACCGGCCCATTTCAGAATAATATATATATATATATATATATTATATTATAATTATTGATGCATTAATGTGTTCATCACATTAATGTTGCAGCTTTAAAAAAAAAAGTGTTACTACACATAGATACTGTAGTAACTTATGAATTAATAAAGTTTTATCTTGATAATAATAATAAAACATATATAAATTATTTGTTTATGTTTTGTATTGATCTGAATCTTCAAAGTAAAGTTATCAGATAAATGTAGTGAAGTAAAAAGTAAAATATCTGCTTAAAAATTTAGTGCAAGTATATAAAGTATAAAGTAGCAGGAAATGAAAATGCTGAAAGTACTTGAATAATGTACTTAGTTACTGTGTTTGCTGTTTATTGGACATTAAATTGGAATCAGATTTCTGGTTCTTTTGGTGGGTTTGATATTAGATTTTTAACCACAAGATGAATCAGATGAAAGAAGAAATCATGTAAAAACAAAAAGCAAATATTGAACCTTTCTTCTATAGTTCCATAAATAAATGCTGTGACGAGGTTTGAGGACATAAAACAATCAAATCTGATTTTTATGTTACAGAAGTGAGGTGATTATGACGAACCGACAAACATTAGTTATGAACTCAAAGTTAGAGGTTTTGTGAACTTTATAAAGTAAAAAAGATGCTTCAGTATGAACTAAGTTTACAAAAACAGTCAAAGGAGTTAAATAGTTTTATAAAGGAAATGAAAATGTATAAAACACTTAATAGATTTAAAATAATGTATTAAAAATAAGACGATTAACAAAAATAAAACTGAGATACCAACACTAGTGTGCAGATGCTTTTTAGTTATAGTTATTATTGTCTGTATATTAAATGCTTGTAGATTTTTTCACAGATACGTCAATGATTATCATTAACATTGATTTTGATGCACTTTTATAGTTTGTGCAGGAAACCATGAGTGTTTGTCCCAAACATGAGAACATGTCTCAATCTGCTGGACAATAATACAAAGTTAAATTCTGAACCCAGAGCTCCAGATGTGAAGCTGAAATCCTAGAAAGACTTAAAGCTGTGATGTCTGATGGATCATAAACTGGTTTTAATGGAGACATTTCTGACTCTGTGTGTTTTGCATACACACGTTATTGTCTTGCCTTGTCAAAATGTGTGCCATCTGCTGAATGATCAAACCACGAAGAGGATCAAATGTCCTGAAGCACAAGGGTCGAGCATGTGAATACTAGATGTTCGTTTTCTTTCTAGTTTGTACATTTTCCTGCACTGATTCACGAACCTACAGGTTGCTCTTTAAACTCGCTTGTGTTTGACCTCCTGAGAAATCCAGACCCCCAAAGGTCCCGCAGCAGCCTGCGAGCCCGTCCCTCCTCCGGACGCTCTTCACTCCCTGACAGCACCCTACGAGGAGTTAAACTATACGAGGCGTGTAGTTAATCTTCTCTGTACTCGGCTTCAAAGTGCGTCCTGCAGGCTCCTCTCAGTCAGTCTGCAGCTGCTTTAACTCCAAACGGAGCCGAACTAACTCGACTGGAGATGAAAATATCAGTCGTGTCCAAGAAGCTGTGGTGCGTCCACAAACCCCTGATCCTGCTGCTCACCCCTCTGCTGTTCCTGCCTTTACTCTTTACTCTGCCGGAGAAGGTGAGTCACTTTTACACCACACGAGCTCACGACTGTTTGATCATGAATAATGAATGAATTCATCCCACGGAGGCTCAGTGCAGGAAGAAGAAGAACTCCGACACCCGAAGTGGCACTAATGAATAATCAGTGTGCAATTAAAGGGGAGTTTCTAATACACAGACTTATTCAGAATATATTTACTGTAAAGAAAACGACATTCATTTTGCTCTTCTCCTATTTTAAATCAAGTTATATTGGAGAACTTTTCATAAAAGTGAGTTCTGTCATGAGGTTTTGTTTTTTTAACACTTTTCTGCTTTATTGTCAAATTGAATCAAAAGTTTTATTTAAATAAAAGTGACTTTCTGTCGGCCATGCCCCAATAATTAAAGTATTGCAATATTTATTATTATATATATTATATATTATATTATTTATATTTGCAGTATTAATCTGTGGTGACAACCCTGGAAAAAAAGATTCTGTTTTACAGTTTTCTCCATAATAAACACATAAACTGGGACTATGCACACACTTGTGAAAACTTGAAGGTCGCGCATTAACGATAAGACTCCAGTCTGCTCAACTGTAAACACACAAACACTCAAATAGAATTTATTAATCAACCAGCAGGACTGAAACCTTAAGGATAAAGTAGAAATACCAACTTCTGACTATACTCCAATAAAAGTAAAAGTCCTGAACTCAAAATGTTAATAAAGTAAAATTACAAAAGAGTTTTAAAATGTAAAGTATGAAAAATAAAAATTCTTCTTTATTTAAAAGTGTTTTATTGTATAATATTTAGTTTTGTCACGAACATGCATATAAGATCTTTTTGTGAGTTACTGGGTAGATTAGTGTTTTTTGCATCGTCATGTTGCATAATGTGTGTGTGTAATAAATGTAGTGCAGGAGGGTCAAAATGTTTCCTCACCTTCATCTATGTGACGCTTCCTTTCTTGTTTTTGGTGAAGATAACGTTTCAGTTTTATTGAATGTAAAGTAAAAACGTATTAAAACTCTTAGTTATTGGAAATGTGTTTCTTCTAGTTAATAGACAGAAATCTGATATGTTTTGATATCAGATTTGCATTTTATTTTACTCCCTGCACTATAATCCAAAGCCAGTTCTTCACTGACACATTTACAAACAAGGCAGTTTAAACACAGTATTAAAATCCAATAAATTAAAAAAATATATATATCTTAAACTACAACAATAACAAAAACACAATTGTAAATAATGAAATAAACAATAATAAATAAATATAAATGGTCTTCAATTTAAATTAAAGTTTAGTACATTCAAGATCTATTCATTTGTACAATTTCACACCTTTTGTAGTTCTTTTGCAGATGACATTTTTTCTTTTATTTTGTTGTTTACATGCAATTTGTATCTGTTGTCTCTGGGCAGCTAAACAAAAACAGCCACATAACAACAAATACACTGCATAATAATAATAATAATAATAACAATAATAATAATATCTTTATTTATAGACTACTTCAAGTTACAAATTGCTTCACAAAGACAACAAATTAAAAACATAAACAAACATAAATCATATTTAAAAGAAAACAGATGAAACAAGTTGTAGAAAGAGGAAATAATAGGAAACATTCTTTTTTAAATAGATAATTTAAAGGAGATTAAGTATTATTTTCTATTTTATTTAATAATTAATTAAATTATTTTAAACTCATATATATTTACAATATAGGTGAGGATCATTATAAAAAGCATTAAAAATTAATAAATTTGGTTTTGGTATATAATATTTTGCCATTATTGAGAATTGTGTAAATCTGCAGCTTTTTCTAGTTTTTATTTCTTAAATTCAAAAACACTTTGTCCCCGGAGTGTTGGAGCGTCACGTGGAGTAAAAAACACAATATAAGACACATTCAAAATAAAAATAAAACACAAAACAAGCTGACTGCACACATTATGATGATGTGAAATTATAATAATCTGACTGCAGTCCACACATTGCAGCTACATGTGATTCGAGTTTGACAGATAAATGATTTAGTTGATGTGAAATATTTTCCTAGTTTCTGAAGTTGTGTGAACGTTGTGCGCCTGCGTGTTGCTCCTCCTGCAGGAGGGCAGATGTCTGTACGTGGTGTTGCTGATGGCCATGTTTTGGTGCACAGAGGCGCTCCCTCTGGCCGTCACCGCCATGCTTCCCGTCTGCCTCTTCCCAACGCTGGGAATTCTTCCATCCAAAAAAGTCTGCCCGCAGTACTTCCTGGAGACCAACTTCCTGTTCCTCAGCGGCCTGGTGATGGCGTCGTCCATCGAGGAGTGGGGCCTGCACCGCAGGATCGCCCTAAAGGTCCTCACTATCGCCGGCGTGAAACCAGCCTGGTGAGAAGACTTTACAGGATGGAGATATTTTATAACGAATATCTTCCTCCTCTGTGTCATAGCCTCCATAGACCTGGGAAAAAGGTTTTAATATTTACATTATTTTATACATAATTCAAGTAATTAGGATGTAAGAAATATATAACAAAGATTTCTTACTTAATATTATTTTATTTATAACATAAACATCAGGTCAATCCTTTCCAAAAAAAAGTACATTACAAGGCGCCATTTGGTAATAATAAAATAAAAAAATAAAATGAAATTCTTTCTCATTAAATGAATATTGGAAACAAATCTAAAACAGATTTTAAAACCTGCTTGACTTCCTGCATCTGTTCCTCCTCAGAAATGTGTATTTTACAAATCTTAAAATAAACATACACTTCTGAAATCTTAATATAAAATAGTTAAGAGTCTCATAAACACGAAACAACTTCCTTATGAAAAACAGAAACAAAATATATTTATAAGTTGTTTGCTCGTGTGCGTTACATCACTAGAGAGCACTCAGTAACATTTTTATTTATTTAATTGATCTTTTATTTCACCAGAAAGGCCTCGTGTTTCTTTATCTTCAGATCTCAGGATACCAAACATATCTTGTAAACTTTATCTTTAAAATCATGAATTTTGTCATCTTTTTATCCTTTTTTCTTTTTTAAGTATGACTCTTGATATTTATCTGGAGAGGTATCTTCATAACCTCTCCTGCACTATGTTCAAACTTTTTCTGAAATTCCTGCTGTATTTTTATACAACTATAAACTCCAGCTGTTTTAGGAAATATATACTACAGGCTGATTTAAAAAGAAAAGTTTAAATTCATGACAAATGTTAGAGCCACAGACAGGAAGCTGAAAAACATTGTTGGACATTTTATGGAATTTATTAACAATAAAATATTATCAAACTGTACATGTGCTCCTTACTTTGAAAAAAAGCCTATATTAATATATATATATATATATATATATATATATATATTATATGAAAACTAAATCTATAATAGTTTGTAGATTGCATTCTAGTCTAAAAAAATCTATAACTCTTCTGCAAATACGTTAATAAAATCTTTTAAATAAATGTTTCTCTTGTGGTGTTCACATAACTAAGACTATAAAAGTGTTAAAAAGAAGCTATGTTAAATTATTCCATCTCCTAATAATTACGTACCCATACAATGAAACTGCATTCTCAATTAAACATATTTTATGCAGAATTATGTTTGTTCTTGACATTTCCAAATAAAGTAAAAAAAAGTACTTATGTTAAGCTAAAATACTAAATATAGAATAAACAGAAATTACCCTCCACATACAATGTGCAATCCAACACCTGAGAAATATCTGTATTAATATAATCTTTTTATTGTTTTTCTTAATGCATTTATATATTTTTTACTGCTTCTTATATTGCATTTTATTATATTTTACTTATCTTTTATATTTATTGTCGTCTTTATGGAGCCTCCTAGCTAAAGAATTTCACACTATTGTACTTTTATAACCGGAGTGACAATAAACACCTTGAATCTGAACCATGATTTCTTAACTAAACATTATCAAGTAGTATTGTTTCGTTTTTATTTAGTTTTCTACTGAAAACTGCGACTGTAACCTGGGAGAAGGTACGTGCGTAGTTGAGGATGCAGGCGAGTTGTATGGGAACGTGATTTTTTAGGAGATGGTGTTGCTAAGGAACACACATGACGGGGTCGCCGCTGTATCGTCTTGTAAGGGATCCGAGGCTGAAAACAAATTGAGAACCTGATTTAAGTTTGAATTGTTTCCCTTTAGGCTCATTCTGGGGATGATGCTGACCTCGTCCTTCCTGTCCATGTGGCTCAGCAACACCGCCACCACGGCCATGATGCTGCCCATCGCCAACGCCATCCTGGAGAGTCTGTTCGGAGACCTGGAGACCCTGAAGAAGAACTGCAAGTCCACAGAGGATCCTGAGAACGATATCTTAAATGGTACGTTGTTTACCTGACATAAAGTATGACAGATAGATAGATGGATACACTTTATTGATCCAAAACTGGGAAATTCTTGTGTTAGGGCAGCAGGTTATCAGGCATTGCACAGAAGTAAAACATACACAGTAGAAATATACATATCAACACTACAAACACTATACAGTATCTATAGAATACACAATATAAAATATAAAGAAAAATATATATGCAAAGCTGCTCTCATCAATATTTTTTATTTTAATAAGGGCTACAATGAATTATGTGAAGTGTAATGATGAGTGCTTCACATAAAAAAAAAATTATATAAACTAAAAGTTTGCAAGACAATGAATCACAACACTAAAACAATAACGTGTGAAAAATCAGTAAATAAAAATCAAGTAAACAAAAATGATGTAAAAACCAATGATTAAAGCTTAGAAAGTAAGGCTATAAGAAATAAAAAGCCAAATTAAAAAGATAAATTGTTTAATTTATTTTTATCGTCTTTCAGCTCATCTTTTTGTTTTTCTGGCCCCCATTTTTACTTTTTTTTTCACTCTCACCGCTCTCATAACCCTTTCAGCAATAGCTAAAAATAGGATTTTGACGAAGTGTTTCTATGAACCGCACAACCTCGTGTCGTTAAGATCTTAATCTGGCTAGCGTGTGCATTTGTTTTGGAAGTGAGTTAAGGAAAGACGCAATTTAAAAAATAAATTATTTCTTTTAAATACAGCTGTTTGCAGACGATGTGCTATTGTATCTATCTATGGCTATGTACAATTAATAACTGTAATGTAAGTAAACTTTGTTTTTAGCCACCAACGTAAAATGATATGTTGATGTAAAACCACGGCTTAATATGAAACTTGCTCGGGGCAACTAAAATGCCACATCGGGCTATTAAATCTCACTTGCCCGATGAATTAACAAATCGTTTTTTCCGTGGCTGAGGATGGAAGTAGCTAAGGAGTGAGCCATCTCACTTCCTTCTTAATAGATAAACATGAAGATTAAACATGACTTGGCTTCAGTCTTTGTTGAAGTCTTAGTAATAATTGACTTTAAGTAAGTAGATTTCTGACCCACTAGCGGAAAAAAACATTCACGTTGAACCCAGCAATATATTTCATAACTAAAATAAACATTACATACCAGTCGAGGAAGAGGGCCGATTCAACTTTTGAATCTTTTTAAATCCTACACTGATGATTCTGCCCCAGTATCATATATCAACAAACAAATATCAAATTCTCTAAAGAAAAACCTCCTCCTGCTTCCTTTGAACTGGCTAATGTACTCACTGCAAACATTGCCTGTGAAAATGTAAACACTGCGTTCTGTAAATCATTTTGTGTGATTTCAGACCCGGTGACAGACATTAAAAATAACTTTGAAATAAAGAATATTCTCCTTAATAGTCACGTTTGCTCATGTAGTCTTTATAGAGGCATCAGTATTACATTTTTAGTTTCATAACCAGTTAAAAACTGGTTGTAGTAACTTTAATTTTCCAAGTTGCCAGAATCACGACATATAATAATATAATGAATAAATAATTGCTCTGTAACAGCTGGATGTGTAAACAAGCAACAGTTCATAAGGTCCTGTCAATGTTTACAGCTTTTTCCGCTTCCTCCAGATAACAAAACAAAATCAATTAATGCCAGTTTCATTTTGCTGTGAAAAGGTGACTTTACAAAGTACAGTGTGCACAGACAGTGAAGATGGTTGTATTCTTTTAACTTTGGCCTTTAATGTGTAACCTAAGATGTGAACTTTGTACAGTATTTCCAATTAACTGAGTCCTCAAAGTTTAGGATTTATAATGCTGGATGGATGCAAAGTCATATATTACAGATGACCTACACACTCACACTGCAGTCCTTTTGTTTTCTTCTTCTCAGGTCAGTCTACTGTAAAGATGCATTCACTGCCCTCAGTAAACTCAGAAAAACAAATGCTGTCAATAGACGGGTAAGAAGAACATTTCACACAATCCTGAACATCCTCAAGCATCTACATGAAATATGCTTATGTGTTTAAGAGTTCTGTGGTATGTGGCAAATACGATGCTACGACAAGGAGAACGTTAGCTTAGCATAAAAGTTTGAAACAAGGGGAAACAGTTCAGCCCTGTCTCCAACAAAATCCAAGAAATAGTCTCGCATATAACTTCCCGCAAAACTCCAACTTGTTGTTTTTACACTTTGGGGGGAATTCACAAAACTATTACGCAGCTTTTGTGTCGCTAAATCTGCACAAATAAGACAAAAAGCCCTTCAAAGGGTGAAATATCTCCCTTACTACGCTGCCAACAAATGGTGTCTTGCGTCCTCATATTTAAATTAAGTAGTATTCTTACATTTGGTGCAAAATTGGCCCCTTTCTATGCAAATATACCTCAATGCAAAAGCAGTTTGATTCACAAAGATCAGCTAACGGCAGCACGCGGCTACAGTGAAACTGTTAGCGTCTTCAGAGACTCGCTGCTGACTGAAGCACATCTACACAATGTCTACTCAAACTTTTTTTGGGATGCAATGACAGTTGTGTCATTAAAAAAAAAAAAAAGAAAAAAAAAAAGCTCCCCTACAGGTCATTTAAAGAAATACATGACGATAAAAATAAATGGAAAAAGAAACGTTATTAAACGAATAAACAAATAATTTTTTTCTGTCTCCCTTTGCAAAAAAAGGGCAAATTGCACTCGGCTGCAAAACCTTATGGCCTGGTTTGCTCTGTTTTATCATTAGAGCAATATGATTTGTGAATCGGACCTTGAGGCGGTGCTAACTGCAGCAGCAATCCATTCTTTGTGAATTCACATATTTGTTAAATATGTATTTAATATATATATATATATATATGTATATGTATAAATATTTTAAAAAAACAACAAATTGAACATGTTCATTTGTGAGCTTTAGAGTTGCTGGTAGGTGGATTTCTTTAGCTTTAAACAAGCCCGGCTAGCTGTTTCCAGTCTTTGTGCTAAGCTAAGCTAACAGGCTGAAGGCTGTGACTTCATATTTAGTTTGACAGTCGTATCCTTCTTCTCATCTAACTCTATGGCAAGAAAACTAATAAGTGCATTTCCCAACATTTTGACGTGTTTTTCTGGTGTTGAGAAGGACGGACGGTGAGGAGCAGAGCGACATGCGGACGCCGCAGGAGATCCGCTCAGAGTCTGAGTATCAGGTAAAGGTGTGGAAAGGATTCCTGATCTGTATTCCTTATGCAGCCAGTATCGGAGGCACCGCCACGCTGACGGGCACCGCGCCCAACCTCATCCTGATCGGACAGCTGAAAAGGTAACTTTTTGTTTTGTGCAGCGTTTAAACTTTGCATGATTTAAAACAATAACTTCTTTGTTCTACAGCTTAGATTAGCACAGTCTGTAAAGCCCACTGTGACAAATGTATAATTTGTGATATTGGGCTATATAAATAACCTTGATTTGTTCTACAGCTACTTCCCAGACTGCGACCTCATCAATTTTGGCTCCTGGTTTGCGTTCGCGTTCCCGCTCATGCTTATCTTCCTGTTTTTGGGATGGCTTTGGATCGCGTTCCTCCACGGGGGTCTGAACACACGGTAAAGTGCTGTCACACTTTTGCTTATGGTAGATTCAGAAACTTTATTCAATCATTAATATTATTTTAGCACTGATATTCTTACATTTCTTATATTTCTAGCCAAGACAATAAAAGCCAAATGTCATGAAGGTTTTATCTTCTCATGAGGTAAAACCAGTGGAAAGTAACTAAGTACATTTACTTAAGTATTGTATTTAAGTACACATTTGAGGTACTTGTACTTTACTGAGTATTTTCTTTTCATTCCACTTTACTTCGACTCCGCTACATTTATCTGATAGCTTTAATTACTTTACAAAAAAAGTTTTTTGCACACAAAACATAAGAAGAGTTTTTTAAATATGATGTTTTTTTGTCATAAATGAAACTTCCTGATAATATAAAAGTACAGCTGAAACGATTTAACCTGATTAATCGATTTCCAGCGTCTTTTATGTGAGGATGTTTCTGCATTGAGTAATTTTACTTTACATTTTTAAAGTACATTTTCCTGGTTATACTTGTACTGGTAACAGAGAATTTTAAGAGCGTGGTATTCGTACTTTTAGTACTAGTGTAACAGGATTACCTTTTGTTGTTGATCTTTGTAAATATGGAGTAATGTTCCTCTCTCATTTCCTTTTCTTGAAATATGTGTTTTTATTTTATGCAGATTGTGCTTCACGAAACACGACCGGCGAGCGCAGGCGGAGGCCAGAGCGAAGGCTCTCATCCAGGACGATTACAGGAAGCTGGGGCCCATAAAGTGAGAATCTCATGCGTTACAGCCGGGAAAATACAAAGAGATAAAAACACAAATCAACTAATAGAGCTTGTTTATTAAAAAAAATGTAAATCCTCAAATCCTAGATTCCTGCAGAGGAGCAAAGGTTCTGCAGAAAATACAGATCCCATAAATGTGTATTTCACTCTAAAAGGCTTTAAATCTGCTAGTTATTCTGAACCTGGTAGGAGCAGTTTAGGCTTTTGAGATATTTGACTGATTGTGTTTGTTTGATGTTGTATAAACTTTTCAAATGTAACCAAAGCATTTACAACTAAAACACAGTTGCAGCTATAAAATGCAGTAAATTAAATATCTGTACTAACTCTTCTTCCCTTTCAGTTTTGCAGAGGGGGCGATCTCTTTCTTTTTTATTTTGTTTGCTGTTCTGCTGTTTACAAGAGATCCCAAATTTGTCACCGGCTGGTCTGTGTTTTTTAAGAAAGGGTAAGAAAGGCACTTGTGATGAAAGTAGTTTGTTGAGTAATCTTTGCATTGCGTCTCGTTAATGATCCCCTCCTCGTTGTCTTGCAGGTACGTCTCAGACGCGGTCACCGGTGTGATCATTGTGTCCATTTTGTTCTTCTTCCCTTCGCAGAAACCTTCTCTGAGCTGGTGGTTCGACCCTCAAGGTCAGTGAGCTGTAAACACACTGATGCACCCGAACATTTCAACTTCCTGTCGGCGCAAATCTGACAAAACGCTCAAAACCTCTCAAATAGTTTGTCTGAAAAGTGAGATTTTCTTATCAACAGTATATTTAGTCTTTGAGCACAAGAGACTTCTGCTTTTATTTATTTATTTAGAATGTTTTAGTGGAGAACAACAGTTGACATGAACCCAAAGAATAATCAGAATCAGAAAAACTTTATTGATCCCGGAGGAAAATGGGTTTCAATACAGTTGCTCCATTTTAGAATAAAAATATATACAGACATAGAAAAGTTTCAGTAACAAAATGTGGGCATTGTTCTACAATACATAACAACAATAAATATGTAAAAACATGTTTATTCAAATACTGTATGTAATATTAATGCTGAAAATAGAATCAATGATTAAGTGTTTAAAATGCTGAATATTATAAATAAGATGAATAAAAATACAACTCAAAATGTACAGAATAAACACAGTATTAATGCCCGAGTGATTATTACATTACATTAAATTACATTCTAGCATATACATAGTAAATATAGTATGATAAGAAAATGGCTTTATGTTGAAATCAAGTATTTGGTATCTATTTGAATATTGAAGATATTTACACGTACGCAGTGTAATAACACAATCCTGTGGAAGACCTTTAACAAGCACAATGTTCACATTTCTCTTCATTTTTCTAAAAATCCTGAGTTTGTTCATCATACTAAATATATTCTTTAGGCACAATTGGGTCAAACACACCGACCTGTTAACATTTAATCAAACACAATACTCTGCTTTCAGTTATATTTAACATATAATCTATTATTTTACTGACATAAATATATATACATATATATATATATACAATAACTTCAGTTATATTATCACAGTCATATATACAGTATATATATCTATATATATATATATATATACACAATAACTTCAGTTATATTATCACAGTCATATAGACAGTATATATATATATATATATATATCTATATACAATAACTTCAGTTATATTATCACAGTCATATATATATATATATATCTATCTATATATGGTTATTTGTGCCAAACGAAGTGAGAATATTGTCCATTAAAGAGAAATGACAGTTGGCAGTTTGTGTTGTTGCATCAGAAGTTAATATTAATGACCAAATATTTGTAAAAGATTCAAAGACATCCAGTCTGTAACTCTGGCACAACTATTGCAAATACTGCAAATAAGCTGAGGAATGTTAATAATGTAGATTATACAGGCTGAGTAAATTTCCCGTCTGGATCTGAAACTGTACTTTCTCTGTTTCTGTGATTAGAATAATCTGTCAAGTGTGTGTGTGTGTGTGTGTGTGTGTGTGTGTTATGTTCAGCTGGTCAAATAAACCACTGGACACAAGTTTAAAAAAAACAGAAGAAGAGGAAAAGCTCATGGGGCTCATTTGTCCTTTGTAGGTCAAATTTTTAGAGTGGAACATATTCTTCATCTCACCAAAACATGTAGGATGTAGTGGAAAAAAATTAAGAAAAGAATAATAATCAATGTATAAAAACATCCAAATAAAATATTTAAAACAAAGCATCATGGATCTGCAGTTTAGAAGCTGTTTGCACTCAGTAAATGTTTTTATTTACGCCTCCGGGTCTGTTTTTAGATTTCTTTAGTTCTATCTTAATTCCAAGGAGCCGCTAAAGTCCCGTGAGGTGATATATTCTTTTCTTTTTTCACTTTTTAGGATAAGAACTTGATGATAACGAGATACCATATATCACTTTTTAGGGGCACAGTTGATTTCTGGTATTCTGTTGAATGAAATTAAAATAAAAATGAATAAAGATGTGTTTGTGCAGGAAGTAAACGACACAGATTTTACAAACTCAACATGAATCTCATATTAAATCAACTGAAAGCAGTGACGTTGAAGATGACCTGCTTGTTACGGACTTATCTTATTATATATTTAAGATAACAATCCTGTGTTTCTCTGCGTGTTTCCACAGCTTCTAACACTCCTTACATTCCTCTGCTCTCATGGAAGAAAGCTCAGGAGTCGGTTCCCTGGAACATCCTCCTGCTGCTCGGCGGCGGCTTCGCGATGGCTAAAGCTTGTGAGGTAAACGTGTTGGTTCACGCTCGTCAGTGTCTCCTGAACGTCACATATAGACTGCGTAACGTAGCAGGAAGATATCGCCCTCGTGTGTTTACAATCAGCAGCTAGTTAGCTTAGCTTAGCACAATGACTGGAAGCAGGGGGAAACTGCTAGCCTGGCTCGGTCCAGATGTAACAACATCCACCACGCTGTCAGTCAATCACAGGATTTAAAGTGCAGAGTCACCGATACACTTTACAGTTAACAAAAGATAGTAGACATAGTAAAGAATAATAAACATTAAAGGTAAAACAAGTGCAATAAAAACACGTCTATTCTGTTAAAGGATGATGGGCCCGACTAAGTTCAGGGGTAGGCTGTAATATCTAATTATATATCGAATTTATTTTAATTGGTACAAAAACAGAACTCCATGTCTCCCGTAAAAACACACAAAAAAAAAATTGAATTCAGATTAAACAAACTTTAATGTGTTAATTAGTGAACTCTAAAGGTGGTTTGTTTCCCGCTAGCTGTCGCGATATATTCAATGTAGTAAAGTGGTAATATATCACATTTCTATTCAGATATACTGTACATATTTGACACATTTATTATCATTTTCTTCTATTCTATAGTTACGTTTCTTGACTTGTGCACCAATAAACCAAGACAATTTCCTTGCACATAGAAACCTTCCTGAGCATAAACCTGATTCTGAGTCTAACTCGACGATGATTCTGTTCCAGAAGTTGACCCGTCATACGTCCGTGTACTGAGTGCATCTCTCCTGCTCTGTTTGGCTCTGTTCTCCACTTCTGCTTTTTATTATGTTGAGATTTGACCTTTGACCTGGATCTTGTGGCGTTCGGCAGGAGTCCGGGCTCGCCTCCTGGATCGGAGGCCACCTCCACCCTTTGGCCGAGGTCCCTCCGGCTGCAGCTGTGATGTTGATCACTGCTTTCCTGGCCTGCTTCACTGAGTTCGCCAGCAACACCGCAACAATCATCATATTTTTACCCGTCATTGCTGAGCTGGTAAGACGGCGTTCAACCTAAAGACGTACACGGAGGGTTAGACTGGTTGTAGCTGCGCATTATGAAATAATGTTCCCTGGGCTCAGACATGCAGAAGCCCCCCCACCTCTCCTCCACAGCAAGACATGGACTGTAAAGTTGTTTAGCCTCTTATCGTTTTGTGTCTCTTTGTGGTTGTTTTGTGTCTCTTTGCAGTTGTTTTGTGTCCCTTTGTGGTCGTTTTGTGTCTCTTTGTAATCATTTTGTGTCTCTTTGTAGTCATTTTTTTCTCTTTGTGGTCCTTTTGTGTGTCTTTGTGTTCAATTTGTGTCTCTTTGCAGTCAATTTGTGTCTCTTCGTAGTCGTTTTGTGTCTCTTTGTAGTAATTTCGTGTCTCTTCGTAGTCATTTTGTGTCTCTTTGTAGTCATCTTGTGTCTCTTTGTGTTCATTTTGTGTCTCTTTGTAGTTATTTTGTGTCTCTTTGTAGTCATTTTGTGTCTCTTTGTGGTCGTTTTGTGTGTCTTTGTGTTCATTTTGTGTCTCTTTGCAGTCAATTTGTGTGTCTTTGTGGTCATTTTGTGTCTCTTCGTAGTCGTTTTGTGTCTCTTTGTAGTAATTTTGTGTCTCTTCGTAGTCATTTTGTGTCTCTTTGTAGTCATTTTGTGTCTCTTTGTGTTCATTTTGTGTCTCTTTGTAGTTATTTTCTGTCTCTTTGCAGTCGTTTTGTGTCTCTTTGTGGTTGTTTTGTGTCTCTTTACAGATAATTACATATTGTGCGTTTAAAATGATTATTTTTTAGCCCAGAACAAGGTGTCCCAAATGTCTTGTTCGAGGTGTAATTCTGGGAAAATGCACTCCATGTATGTTTAACCAAAATGTTCCCGTTTGGGTTGAGCTTCTAAAAACTTGACAAATTGTTCGCAGACACATGCATCTGTTCAGGGATCAAATTATTTTCATTACTGTTGTAGTAGTTTGTGAGTAATGGAAGGTTATTTCGTGTCCCCGTTCCGCTTCACCTTGCAGTGCGACATCAGGATGACGGTCAGCTCGACACGCAGCTTCCATCACTAGACTAAGCGGTGGAAACTCCTGAACTACACAGGGAACAGGGTTACAGCCTTGTTCAACGCTCTGTGTGCAGCCTGTCGGGCATTAACTGTCGTCACTAATCATTATCTGGAGCTTTTTGTACTTTCAGCGGTGCATTTACTGTAAAGTACGCACTCTGAGAATTGTTCCCAGGATGTAAAGGAGGCTTAGTGTACTGGCTTCTCATTTATTAAGAAACATATTGAACCATGACAACCCAAAAAATTCAGCTTAAAAGGCCAGTTCACCCATATTACCTGTCGCGATGTGGCGCCAGGCACAAACCTTTATTTCAGATGATCATAGTTGAATGCAGGGACTCTGGGGATTCTGGGAAATACTGATATGTTGCTTGTAATTGGTCTAAATGCAATTAAAACATTTTTTTAGATAGCAGTATAAACGATATTCAATTCACCTCTATTCTATTGGGTGGACGTAGAAATAAAAATGATATAGTGGTGGATTAAGGTGGTCAGGGGCCCGAGGCAACTCCACCTTACTCATCATGCTTTACCAAAAAAAAGTAATTTAGTGCCATGTGTAAACGGTGCAAGGAATATAACACACTGACACAGCCTTTATTATAAGCTAAATGTATTATTACAAGCCTTGAAATATCCAGTTAATTCAGGGATTTTCTGAATATTTTCTTTCTGACACTTTGCCCCTGTGCGGGTCAGCAGCAGTGATGTATTATGGACCTCATTGGGCCAGATGATGGGGTAGATGTGGCCCATATCCACCGATCAGCTGCTTTAAAAAAATCTTTCTTATGGGCCAATTAGGGTGAAAAAGAAAAAGTAAATTAGAAATATATAATCTGGTCAAACTTGGGCCTCTGCAGATGTGGGGCCCCGAGGCTGCAGCATTGATCCTCCACTGGATGGAAACTATTAAAAGTAACTTGCATAAGCGAGAAATGTTTGTATAATTCTGGTGAACTAAACATGCAAAGTCTTCCTTCCTTCCTTCGCTTTACACTTAGATAAAAACATGTTTTTAGCTGGAAATGTGGCTTTAAATTGAAATGGCTCAACAGTGATTGACTGAATGTTGTCATGTTGTCATGGATTTTTATGTTCAAAGGTTTAAAGTATGTTTCTCTGGGTCAACGTGTTGATTTAACCCACCTACAGCGTACTGATGTTATACTCTTTGAAACATGCACCATGTCCACAATGCCTGAACGGATTTCTACCATTCAAACTGCATTTGAGACGTTCATCTCCCTTCCTTCTTTTGCAATTTGAACTGTGACAATAGCCCTTACTAATCTCCTACAATGTTAGTTTATATCACAAACATAAGACACTGGAACCCCTTATAGATCTTGGCGAGAATATAAAGTTTTGTGGGTCCAAACGATGCTTTTCCATATGAAATAAGTTTGCAAGTAATGAAGATATGAAATGATTTACATCCCATCCTAATAATCTTTGTCTCTGTAGGCTATTCACGTGTCAGTGAACCCTCTGTACTTCATGATACCTGCAACAGTAGGATGTTCATACGCCTTCATGCTGCCAGTGTCCACGCCACCCAACTCCATCGCCTTCGCATCAGGACATCTCATGGTCAAAGACATGGTACGACGCTCACATCAGACAGCAAACGTGAAGCGAATCATCACCTCGCGCTCGACCGCGGGATCATTTGTGTTTATTTGTGTTGTTTGCACGGCTTAATTACTCCTCTGAATTACTTTTGATCCGTTTTTTTTGCAGTTAAATCGCAGCAAAATAAACAGAATTTGCTGTGTTTTCACTGCAAATATATGGATCATAAAGGATGCCGAAATAACTCCATCATGATGGTGGTTTGTAAAAAGTCTGAGTTTATTCTTTGTCAGGTCTGTCCGCAAGACGACAAGCAAACGACTTTTAAAACGTTTGTTTTCTGAATGGAGTTTGGCTCAATCGAGGCTACGCTAACATTGTAGCTGCTCCATCAACACTTAAAAATAAATCTAAATTCGTCATAAATATGTTTAATTCACATGCATAACTACATACTGTGTGACTTTAAAATGATATAAACTCGCCGGCTTTAAGAGGATTGTTATTGATGACAGGAGCCCACAGACACAACGAATAACTTTTTCTTCCATTTTTGACTCAGCAACATTAGTGACGTCAGGAGAATCTCAAACGTTGGAAGGTTTTTGCGACAGCGTCTCGCAAATGTTATCGTTTCAGTTGAAAAACTTCAAACTGCGTCGCGTCGCTCGGCGCTAATTTGCGACCATTTGCATTTTTGCTTTAACTTTGCAAGAAATCACGGCGAGCGATTGGTGTGAACAGAACATTTTTTTTCTTTTCTCGCAAATTTCTAGCTGGAGTTCACAAATTTCAACTCGCGTGAATGTCACCCGTCGAGAATTTGCTTCGGACAGAAATCAAATTGCGCCGCCGCTGCACAAATTTGCATCTTTTGCATTGACTTTCATGGCGATCACACTTAAAACATATTGTTACCTGTCATGAAATATCTTCATGTTTCCTGCTCCTGTTCTCTCAGGTGAAAACTGGCATCGTGATGAACATCCTGGGCATCCTCTCGGTGTCTCTGGCCATGAACACGTGGGGCATTGCCATGTTTAACTTGAACGCGTATCCAGAATGGGCTCACGCCCTCAACAAGTCTGCAGCTGTTACTGACGCACACCTTTCACACGTGCAGTCACTCAATGCTACGCTCTGAACACTTACCTGTGATGATGAATTTAATACGTTTATGATACTCGGAGGCCAAGATTTCCTTCTGTGAAGTCCAAGTTTTAAGTAAAAAATGTATGCAACAAACTCCATTATTGTAATATCTGTTGTCCTGAAACTGGACATTTAACCTCAACGACATCGACAGCCGGAGCTCTGAAGAGTTCTTAAATCTGTTCTTTTGAAACTCCAGTCAGACTGCAGAGTTTGTATTGAAGCTCCTGGGCTGACCTCTGCTGGACGAATGAGAGACTGTGAATAATTCTTTTTAAATATATATTTTTGGTTAAAATCACTGAGAGATCATGTTACTTGTTTATGTATTATATGTTTAAAGGCCACAAGGAATATTTTAAATCTTTTCTACATTAGAGTTTGAATCCTGACTAATGAATGTGTAAATTTTGTTACAAAGTGATTTGCTGTTACAAATAAATTGCATTTGTTTTATGGTAATGTCGTTGCATGTTTGGCTGTAACGACTGCACATAGCAGGTTTGTTGTTAAGAGAAGGACTTTGCAACGGCTAAATTAAGTTTGAGCTTTTAATACAAAATGTAACCTTGAAAATCTTCAGGTTTTCATGAGTTGTCCTCACACATTTTGTCCTCTGCACACACAGAGAGAGCCGGTTGTAAATTCCTCACAATGTTTGTTTGGTGTAGTAAACTGTGGAATCACGAGGCCTGAAAACAATGGTTAACTTGTGTAGTGAGTGTTAGCACGGTCAGTGCAAAAGGTCACGTGGTGTTTAAATGCAAAACTATAAAATACAGAAGTGCAGCCGACCGTCTGCACCATGTGGACAAAAACTCATTTATGTGTTTTGCTTTTTTGTTTAGAAATATCTTACATTACATCACATTACATTACATTTAGCTGACACTTTTGTCCAAAGCGACTTACAATACGTGCAAACAATCATGAGGATACGACTCCAAACAGTGAGAATCTTGCAGGTACATAAACTTCAAACAGGTGAAATCATACAAGTGTAGAAGAATTGCTTCAAATAAACCAAACCAAAGTAAGAGCAACAAAGACAAACTATAGAATAAAAATTCAACCAATAGCTTCAAATAAGCCAAACCAAGTACAAAAGTACTTCTTAATATTCAGTTTCTCATAGTCAACTAGGTGTATACTACAGATATGCAGCGAACTAAACACACTTTAAATAATAAAGGTGAAAGACGGCGTATCTTTACTGGAGGCAATTATAAAACTGATGTTTTATTATTAATAATATTAGTAATTAGCTAGTTTTCATCTATTTGCATGCTCTTCTTTAAGAGAGACATGTTTATGCTCTTTTTCAGGTTCATACTTGTGTTTTGAGTTTCTACTTTATATGCTTTAATTTCAAAACACACAAACTGAATATACCTGTATTGAAATGAAGCCCTGCCCACAAAGCCCAGTCTGCTCTGATTGGTCAATATCATTGATATTCTGCTCAAAACGTAGTTCTCAAGATGTGGGGGGGGGGGGGGGGTTCTCTTTTATGTTAATGAGCCTGCAAGTGTCATGGGAAGAGAAGCCAAATCCAAGCCAAGAGTTGTTATTTCACAGTTTAAAGTTCTTCCTGATTTGTCCCCTTTAGGTTGCAGTGCGTTGACTTCTCAGGGCCATCGTAACAAACTGAACCTAAAACGTTGGACCAAAGGTTTTGTAAAATGATTGAGAGGAATAAACACTTAAAGAGTTAAAGAACAGAATGAAGTCCCTGCAGGATGTAAACAGTCATTAATCTAGAAAACATACAGATCCACAAGATTGGTTGTAAAAAGGGTGAAAAACTGTAATTATATATGAGCAACACTTTAGCTCCTTTAGCTTGGTTAGCAGCAAGCGGATCATAAACTTAATTCTACTAAATAACAAATCACAAAACAGCAGGGAAGAATAATAAAATCTCAGATAATATCTGATAATATATAATAATGATGATAATGATAATATATGCCTGGGCACAGATTTGACAGAATGGATGTAACAATGGGCCTCATGTCCGAACAAAATGTAATGAATAATAAAAATGTGATGACAAAAAAACAAACAAATCTGAGGCAACAGTTTGTTCCGTTTCCTGTTAGTTATTCAGATCAGTCAACAGTTTTATATTCATGTGACAAACTGGAGGAAAGTTTACAGAACAAGAAACAATGAGTAACGAGCCAAACACCTTCACAGATGTACAAACCTTCAAATATATTATAACATATGATAATATCTTTGAGCGCACGAGGATTTAAATAAAGTTGTGTGAGTTAAACTGAAATACATGTATTGCATTAGACTTCTGTGTGTGTGTGCGTGTGTGTGTGTGTGTGTGTGTGCATGACGTGTGGCCCACAAACATCAACATGACACTGAGTGTTCAGTTCCTCTTTTCACTCCTCAGTCCTGTTTCCTTCAGTGTTTTCAAAGAGAGAATGAAGTTCATCACAGAGAACTTTATTACACTTGTCAGGTAAGAACTGTCATTTCATTTTAAATGATGCCTTTTCTTTAATTGAGACATTATAAATTAAGATTATCTAAAAATATCTGTCTGTCTAGAAAGTTAATTCTGTGGTTTATGTAGATAAAGTTCCTTAATCCTTATTCAGTATTTTTCTGTGAAATAACACAACTGGAATAAAAAAAGTCCACATAAATTAGTCATCATTTCACAGTATTGTTGTCTTACAGTAATTAGTGGAAAATGACCTTTTGCAGAATTTATTCTTCTCTGAGTTTTTCATTTTGCGACGGTCTAAAGACAGATTCTGTACAGATTTGTGATTTGGAATATTTGGCTATATGAATAAAATTGACTTGACATTTGTTTCTGTTTGTGGACAGATTAAACAAACATACAATGTGTTAATTTGTCAGATTTAGAGATTTTGTAAGCCACCTAAATGAAAGCTTCCCCTAAACAAAAAACTCTATCAGTTTGTACGCTATAATTAGAATACTTTTCTTGCTGTCAGATGGACAGATCTGAACGCCTTTACAAAGCTACCAGACTCCATTGACAAAAACATACATTTTACCTCGCAGAAGACAGACGTTGCGGGTGTAGCACTGCCTTGATCTGGTAGTTAGTTTGTGTTATTGTGTGACTTTTGTGAATCCAAACTAACCCTTTAAAACACCAAAGACGCACAATAACACAATCTAACTACCAGGTCGGTACACCAGCAACACCTGTGTTCTGTGAGGTAAAATTTATGTTTTTGTCAATGGAGTCTGGTGGCTTTGAAGAGACCATAGAAAGGGCTGTCTGACAGCAAGGTAAAGAGCTGAACGTTTTCTAAATATAGCATATATTTGTGATATTGGGCTATATAAAGAAACTTGATTTGATTTGATATATTTATATAGAGTTTTTTAGGTGTGCGTTTTGCTAAAGTTCACTAATTAATAAGTTGTATTTCGTTTGTTTATGAGGGTTATGTGCCGGATTGTTTGTGTCCTAATGACTTAAATTACAGTTAATTGTATTTAACTGTCATGTGTTTCTGTTGTCTTGATGCTTTTAATGTTTAAGCACTTTAAATCATCTTGTTGTTGAAATGTGCAATACAAATAAACCTTACCGATAGACAGAGCCGTGCTAATGTCTTTATGCTAAGCTAAGCTGACAGTCTGCCGGTTGGCCAAACTACTCTTTAACTTTGTTCATGTTGCGCTTCCTCTCCTCAGGAACAGGTCAGGATGTTGCGGACGGGTTTTAAAATCTGTCCTGCTTCACCTGTGGGATGTTTACTCTGCACCTGCACCTGCCGGCAGAGACGTGCTGACTCTGCTGTGTCTCTGCTTCACACTCGCCGTCACCACGGGCGGCCTGCTTCACCACTGGCTGTCACACACTCTGAAATACAACCACGAGGCGTCCGTTCAGACCTCCTGCAGCTACGGCGCGGCCATGTTTCTGCTCTCCGCCCTGTGCCACCCTCTGCGCTGCGTGCTCACCATGACTCTGCCCACCGTCTGCACCAAGCAGGGGCGCAAACTCCTCGTCACCGCCTCCGTCATGATTCTCGTTTTGAACGTCATCCCTAATATTTCAGCGAACGTGGGGGCGGTGGCTGGCATCCTGAAGTGCAGCGCTGAGGGTTTCACGAAGACTTTGTTAAACTCATCGGAACCTTTGAACACAGCCAAGCGAGACCTCATCCAGGAAACCATCAGAGCGAGGAGGGAAGATCTGAGCCTCGTCACCAACTTGAGGAAGTTGGATCATTCCACACATGTCGATGTGTCAGAGGTCAGAAGCAGGTTTACGAGGATGATCACACAGATAGAGGTCAACTTCTCACACGCCAGGAACCTGCTCAAAGACTACAAACTGCTGTCAAACCGGATCCTCGCCGCCATTTTTGTCGCTTTACTGATCTTTGAATCTGCTCGCTACTTGAACTCTTACCTGGCGTCCGTTCAGTTTGATAATGGCCACGTCTCCAAAGAGCTCTTGCAAAAAGCCGCTGCTAAAAATAAAACTTCTCCCATGAGCTGCAGAATAACCAGTCAGGAATGTACTTCCTGTTTCATATCTCTGGTCGTGGTAACGTTGTATTTCATTGCAATAACTTTAATAGTAGCTTTGGATCATGTTGTGTATCTTATAGTTCAGGCGATTGTGCCATGGATTCTGGATTTTCCACCGACATCAGCAAGCATAAGTGTTGATTATAAGGTAAAACCTTAAATATGCAGCGTGTGGTAAAACACTGCAGCTGCTTTATCAGCCCCCCCCACCAGAGCAAGACTTATAGTTAACTACCCTCTTTTTGTGTCTCTTTGTGGTCATTTTGTGTGTCTTTGTAGTCATTTTGTGTTTCTTTGTGGTCATTTTGTCTCTTTGTAGTCATTTTGTGTCTCTTTGTGTTTATTTTGTGTCTCTTTGTAGTCATTTTGTCTCTTTTCAAAGTCATTTT
>CALSCE010009645.1:9966874-9984406 GCA_943593645.1 Bovichtus variegatus
TCATTTTGTGTCTTTTTGAAGTCATTTTGTGTCTTTTTGAAGTCATTTTGTGTCTCTCTGTAGTCTCTTCCTGGTTGGTAAGTGCCTCTTTCAGAGTAACATTTTGTGGGTGAATGGGGGTGGGGGGTGGGGGTGCTCGTTTCCCGGGCCTGTGCCCCGTCGGCCCGTTCAGTAATCCATCCATACATTTCTTGTACCTGCAGTATTTGCTTCCTCACTGTTTCATACATTTAATCTCCCAGGTGCAGTGGTTCCCTCCTGCTTTTTGCATCATCCCACAATCCTGCATCACGCGGGACCTCACAAACTTCCACCGGGATTACAAGTGGACCTTCAACCCCGAGCCATCGCTGTGTGATGTGACGACTTCAGCTCCGAACCCGGGACTGTCCCTCCTGCTGGGCTGCCTCTGGCTGATGAGCTACTCTCTCGTGTTCCTCGAGGTTTACGCCCGGCGACTGCGCAGGAACATCTCTGCGTCCTTTTTCAGAGAGCAGGAGGAGAGGAGGAGGGATTACTTGATGAAGAAGATACACGTGAAGCAGAGCAGAGAAGAGCAAAAATAGATTTTTTCTGTAGAGGTTGGGTGAACTTCCACTGTGCCTTTTTCTAAAGCTGTTTCCAGCCATGTTAGCGTTAATCTAAGGATAGTAATATAATAATAATAATAATAATAATAATAATAATGTTGTTGGTTCAAATAAACGACAGAGCTGATGGAGGGGGGGTAAATATTCTGAGAAAAACAGTCAATGTGCAAAAACTAACTCGGATATTCTGGTAAATTAAAGTGGTAAAGAGTCACAAATTTACAAGAAAAAAACTTAATTCCTGATATTATATAGTCATGAATTTACGAGAAGTTTTTTTTCTTGCAAAACTACCACTTTAATGTCAGAAATGAAGAGTTTATCAGGTTTATCAGGTTAGATATTTTATTGAAATGTCTCCACGACTATTGGCTGGATTAACATGACATTTCAGACATTCATGGTGCCCAGATGATGAATCATCAAGACTGAGTAACATCTCACCATCTACTTAATGCAACTATTATTTCAGAGACTCATTGTAGGACTTGTGATCGCCTGACTTTGAGGTTAAAGTTGACATTTGAGTGAAATGTCTCAACAAATATTGGATGGATTGCCCTTAACTTGGTGCCAATATTTATGTATTTTGTTATTGTTTTGATTGGGAGAGCCCTAGTGGCAGAAAATTAAATATTAAGCCTCTGCACAACAGTTAGTTTTAAGTGCTAAAAGTTTTTTTTTTTTTTTTATGGCTGCAGACCTTTCAATAAATAAACTCCAGATAATGTAATAATAAGAGGTCAGGAAGCCTCTAATTATACCGCTTACACTACCCCCCCCCCCCCAAATTTAAGGACAAAAACAAACAATAACATATAAAGGAAAAAAAAGAAAAGTAAGCTATTAGAACTTTCTACCCCTCAGCCCCACTAGATGCCACTATGGTGCTTTGTCAGGAAATGAGCAGCAAGAAATTGGATTTTTTATTTCTTCAATATTTTATTGGGGTAAATGACTTTATTAGATTAAATGAATCCAGTCCAATAATTCACCAGACTATTTTAATCACTGTGCTCTTACTTCTCTGAAAAAGTCTTTTTGCATTGTATCAGTACGCTGCTCCCGTGAGCCTTCGGGAGTTTATTTTAAGACACCATCCCTGAATAATAATAGAGTATCTCTTTATCATCTATTTTTAATTCTGACTTTTTGTCCACTTTATTATTGTCTCAAAAATTCAGCAGCCTGGGTGAAGATGATACACAGAAACTATAAATTATTCATGTATTTTCTGTTATGAATTCTCGCATCAGCTTATTACTGTATATGTGTCACAGCTCTGTTGTTGCTCAAAATGCATTAAACTAAAATATTTATTAGTGTTTAATGTAAATAAAATGTGGCTCTTAACATCTACTTTTCCTATTTCCTTTCTCTTTTAGTTGCTTTAAGGTTGGAAAAATCTGACAAACATAAATTATATACGCATACGTAATCATAGAATTTAAATTTTTTTAAAGTTTTATTATTATAATTTTAATTTCAATTGAAATTTCAATTTTTTAAATTTTTTTTACATTTTTTTATTTATTTTAATAAAAAAATATATCTTTTATTATTTTTATTTTATTTATGTATCTATTTTATTTTTTAATTACTTTTATGGAAATGTGTTTAATCCTAAAAAAATATTTCAAAAAGCACATTTATTCTAGAGCTAGAAATCTTTTATTTTATATACATTACCTGACATGTTTTGGAACCTTTACATTTGTGATATCTGCTAGAACTTATAAATAAATGTCTTTGCACACACACTACAGGGTGGACTGCGTCAATCAAACAATTATCTGGACAGAAATGGCTCTGCAGGATTCTTTTCTTCTTCTGTGAAGCTGCTATCTACCGTATACATTAGAGGACGCCTGGCGTACTGAGCGCTGCGCTGCTGAAAACTCTTTGAAATGAAGAAAATGTATCTGTCATGCATTAGTATTCATACTGTCAGTGCTGTCCACGGGAAGAGCTTTAAAGTGCTTTTGTTAGAATCTATTTTCACAGCTCAGAGAAAGATTTGTGGACAATCGCTTTTGATGTTACTTACTGTTTTCAGCTATTGGGGGCAGGTTTTTACAGCATCAGCATCTGCCACACAGCGAGAGAGCTGGGGGCCGCGAGCGCTTCTCAAATGTGCATCATAAAGAGACACTGCAGGTGAACAGGGTAAAAATCTAAACTAACAGATATCAGCATGAAACTTCCCCACTTCATTACGTACATTACTATAATTATCTTTTCTATTACAAGTTTTCTGAAATGTAACATTTAAAATATGCAAATGAGGCATTATCTTATTAAATTTGTGCTAATTTGCTACATGTGGAGATATAAATGTGAACGTTGGATAAAGCAGGTTCAGAGTTCTTGTTTCATGTTGTTCACATATTAGAGTCAAAGGTTTTTACAGAGGATTCTGGATCTCTCTTTGTATCACTCCACAAATAACTAAATACTGTCAATGTTCTGCATGTTAGTAATAAAAAGCTGTATAAATCAGGCTCTGAATGAGATGTGAACACACTCCTCTGTACAAAGCTTCAGAATATAGAGAGGAATGAAAGTGGAAAGTTTGGTGTATGTAAGTGCTACTGAAGTGGAGATTTCTGCCTCAGAGTCTGAGAAAAACCTCCTTTAGAGAAAACCTCCTTTAAAGATATGGATTGTAAAATTCATACATTTTGTGAATAGGGTCAAAAATGTAACTAACAGATATCAGCATGAAACTTCTCCAGTTCATTACTCACATTAACACAATTACTTTTTATATTACAAGTTTTCTGAGATGTGATGTTTAAATATGTAAATGAGGCATTATGTAATGTAACTTTTGGTGAATTTAGGAGAAATCTACAAGTTATTAAATAAACTCCTGATGTGGATCTGATGTTTCCTCTGGTCTGACAGAAGACGTGTTCTGGAAGCAAACATCGACCTGTGCATAAAAACATGTTTACATGATACTTTTTTATTTCTACTTCTGAATCTATGCAAGAGCAGAGAATCCAAACGTCAAGATGAAGAGTTCACTAAATGTTGTCTGCTACATGTGATTAGTGCCATTTCTTTCCAATGCGTCTCACTGCAGTGCTGAATGTGTGAGTTGCAGGCTCCTCTGTTCGCAGTATTCACAAGGTTTATAGTTGCAGCTTTGGCCTCAGTGCTTCACATGATGCTCTTGGATCAGGAGGAGGAATCGATATTTAACTTGGTGGCTGTAAGGCAGAGTGTTGCAGTGCGGATGCAATGGTGTGTGATGTGAAGAGAGGGGAGGGGGCAGTGGGAGAAAAGGGAGGGAGAGGGAGACATGTGGAGGATCCAGCGACTCTGGATGAGAACGAGCGCTCAGTCGTTCTTTCTTGCTTGAGTTCACCTGAGCGCTGCGACCACAGGAGAGCTGCCTTCTGCGAAGCATGGTGAGCTGCCTATCTTATCCTGTAACATATTCATGACATATTTATTCACTCACACACTTTTACCCTCTTTCCTGCACTAACTGTGAATGTTTTAGCAATTTATTTCTGCTTTACTTGGATGTTTCTGGTTGTGTCTTTGTTCTCTAAGCTGTGTGGAGGAGAGTTAGACTTTTCTTGGAGAGCAGACGACGATCTATTATTTATTCATTTAAAAAAAGGATGAAATAGTCTTAAATCACGGCTTCAGTGTGCACAATGTCATAAAGGTGTACTTAACTTTTGCCTTCAAAGTGAACTAGTTAATAGGAACAATATGAACTGACTGAAATCTAATTATTTCCAGATTTAAAATGCTTCACATCAAATGTTAAACCAGAAATACATTTTTAACAAATTTACTGTAAATCACCAAAGTGTGTTTGTATGTGTATTGTGGTTTTTTGACACAGAAAGCTGGACATTTGAACTACACTGTACATGTTAAACTATAATAACAGTTTAAAATGATGTAAAAACTCTCATCAGTTTCATGCAATCGCATTGTCTCTGTCAAGTAAAATAAAATTATAATTATGTCGGTTATGAGGAGCAAAGAATAAACATCGATCTTTATGGACGTCAGTGATTAAATGTTATCTCGTCCAGCACTTTAGTCTGCATCGTCACAAAGTTATACATCGCGTTGACATATATTAACATTTAAGTCCAACCTTTAGACATATAAGGTAGGTATATTTATAATTGTGTTATGTTTGCCACAAGGTTGGAAAGGGCTTTCTCCTGTTATTTCATTAATATATCAAATCTGCAATAGCAGTTTTTTGCCACGAGGAGGCAGTGGACACGGCTTGTTCGAAAAACAGTTGCTTATTTCCACATCTCTAAATGATCAGAGTTTAACTGTCGGTGAGAAGAAGTAACTATATGTTACATTAACGCACTTCTTTGTGATCATCATACATCTACAAACTCTTCCTCACACTGACAGCTCACACATTTCTGCACGATACTTCTAAAGCTGCACAGCTTTTCCACGTTCATTCAGAAACACTGCACATATTTTAACAGCGTTGACTTCAGGTGAAACCGAACGAAACTGCGACGCTAACATTGCTGTTCAGATCATGTTTACTGCGCTTATTAAAGTGATGGAGCTCCGGATATCCAGATATAACAGCTCCCCACAGAGGGTGAAAACCACAACATTCAAAACGAGCGTTTTCACTTTAAAGATCATAGCTGCTTAACGGTTTAGATTGTAGTTTTTATCTTTGTTTGTTTTCCCAAATTCAAAGGGAGCAAAATATTAATGCGAGGGAGCGTTCATTTACAAAATTAGATAAAAGTCATTCTTAAAATGAAAAAAACAACATAAGTTTGATTGATATCCCCCCACAATAATAAATGAAAATATTTAAAAACGGAGACTTCTGTTGGTGCAAATGAAGCCTTCAATCATTTCCGTTCGGTCTTCATTGTTTCTCCCTTCATTTATTGTTTTATTGTGTTTAGGATTCTAGTTTTGTGGCTCTGGAGATCAACTGAATTTGACACGATGGAGAACAACACCACCATCTTCCAGGAGGTCACTCGGGTTGTAAATCTGACAGAAATGCCTCTGAACCCTCTGGAAGAACAGGTCATTACAATATTTCTGACCTTGCTCATCTGTGTTGTTGGGATCGCGGGGAACATCATGGTGGTGCTGGTGGTGCTGCGCACAAAGCACATGGTGACCCCCACGAACTGCTACCTCGTCAGTCTGGCTGTGGCAGACCTCATCGTGCTGCTGGCTGCAGGCCTGCCTAATATCTCCGATGTCGTAGCCTTCTGGATATACGGATACACGGGATGCTTGTGCATAACTTACCTTCAGTACCTGGGCATCAACGTGTCGTCCTGCTCCATCACAGCCTTCACCATCGAGCGATACATCGCTATCTGTCACTCCATAAAGGCTCAGTTCATATGCACCGTTTCCCGGGCCAAGAGGATCATAGCTGCGGTCTGGATCTTCACCTCGCTCTACTGCATCATGTGGTTCTTCTTGGTGGACACGGATGAAATCGTCTACGCTAACGGAGTCGTCGTCACTTGCGGCTACCGCGTCTCCAGGAGCTTCTACATGCCCATTTATTTCCTGGATTTCACTTTGTTCTACGTGATCCCCCTCGCCGTGGCCACCGTGCTGTACGGGCTCATCGCCAGGATTTTGTTCATGAGCCCGCTGTCATCGCATCTGAGCGACAGAGCAGGAGGAGGCTCGGTTCACCAGGGACACTCCAACAGCACCAATAAGACCAACAAGGGCGCCTTCTCTGCAAGGAAACAGGTACTGAAACGTCCATCTTCATGAGAAAATATAAAAAGCTTATGAATCTGATTAAGAAATATCTTTCATCAATCCAATCCAAGAGTTCGTGTCCCGTGTGAGACCAAAAGTCGCTGAGTCACATGACGTGACATCAGTAGCTTAAGGTTCCCAACAAACATGATCTTTTACTCTAACTAGAGTAGTCGTGCTGCCTAAAAAATACATTTGTACCTCCAGTCTGATGCTCGGCTCCTGAACTCATCCTCCAAGCGCCACCAAAGAAAATACTTTTAGAACTATAACCTGTTGTACAATGATTAAAACATTTCCTTCAACCTTGAAGTTGTTGCTACAAAATTACGTTTAATGTGATTAAAGCAGAAAGTCAGTAAGTCAGTCTGCTTGATCTATGAAGGAATGTCGTTGTTGCAGTGTCTGCTGTCCACAGCTGCTTTATAGTATGAAAAGCTTCTTCAGCTCATGAAATCCCTGCAGCATCTGAAGGCAGCTGGACTCATCAGAGCGCAGAGTTCACTATGTTCACCTTCATTAAATCTCCTGAAGATGACGGCAGGCTGCTAAATTCTGAGCTCACAGACCTTACACACATCCGTCTGGACGGGTATAACTTTTATTCGGCGACCAGTTAACGCGGCGCATCAAAGCCTCTTTTCCAACTTTCTTATTAGCAAAAGTAGCGTCTCGTGTTTAATCCTTGAATTGCATTGCAGTGCAAACACTGTTGTGTACCATTAATTACTAAACTCACTTAGAATGCATGCTCTGAACCAAGCAAACTTTTCGAGGTAAAGCTTTCAGTTTGTTCAGCTGTCTTACTGTGGCTGGCACAGCTGTTTCAGAGCCCAGTGAGAAAAATAATAATCACGTCCGCTGATCTACATTCACCTTCAGGGGGAGAGAAGCGTCTTCCCCGTGCGCTCCGGCAGCACTTCAACTAAGTGGCAAAATATGACGACACAGAGCCACTAGCATAGCTGTAGACTTGTTATCTTCTGCCGCAGCGCCCCCAGTGGTACTCTGGAGTACTGCAGTGGTACGTGAGATTTATGCATAGCTCCGAAAATAATTCTACGTTAAAAAGTTTAATACAAAATGTAAATGTAAGTTGGATAAACCAACTGGCGCAACAAACACAATCACACTCACGATTACGAGCTTCAGTGCGACCGGGACGCCAGCTATTTGTATAAAAAAATTTGCACTATTAGTACATTTTAGAATCTTATTCTTTGTCCTACTGTGTATTGCAACTGTTACACAACAATTTCCCTCGGGATAAATAAAGTTCTATCTTATCTTATCTTATCTCTCTTCGATGTTGAATGTCAGACGAAAGTCAAGAAAATGGTTTTGTGGTTGAAACGTAGAAGCAAAACAGCTGAAAACACGGAGGAAGAAGTGAAAAAGAAGCTTTATCAAAACGTTCGATGCAACTACACGGCCGTCTGCGTGTTATTGCAGGATGACAAATACATTTATTTGCAATGGATTTAGTGATGGATTGTAAAAGGAAGAGGCCACATTATTGATTAAAGTTTGAGAGACACGGTTCTACCAAACTGACAGGAAGATGATGATTACGCTCTTCCTCATTGTTGCCACATGAACACGTCTCTCTTCTCTCTTGTCTCTTCCTCTGCATCGACAGATAACAAAGATGCTGGCGGTGGTGGTCGTCCTCTTCGCCTTGCTCTGGATGCCTTACCGAACGCTGGTGGTGGTGAACTCCTTCATCGACCCGCCGTACCACAACACCTGGTTCCTGCTCTTCTGCCGCATGTGCATCTACACCAACAGCGCCATCAACCCCATCATTTACAACCTCATGTCCCAGAAGTTTCGCGTCGCGTTCAAAAAGCTCTGCAAGTGCGGCTGGCGACAGCAGCAGAAGGCGGCGGAGTACAGCTTGCCGATGTATTACAGCGTGATGAAGGATTCGTCCCACGAGAGCAACGAGCCGATCACAGAGCAGGAGGACGTGAGTCAGACCCACAAGAGGCTCAACGACACGGACGACGACGCCAGCACGTTCAGCATCTCTTAATAACGGCTCTGATGGGTTTGTTGGCTTCATTAGGATTAGGAAATCTTTCTTTTTGATGTTTAAGATTGCAGTTATTTCAACCTTTAGAAAAAGTATTTCCTGACGCTGAGATCTGTAGATATTCTTCTTGTTCGCAGTGATCGTGGTGTAGTAGTTGTGGTACTTCGGCTTCAGTATTGTCAATGCAGCGTGTGAGACTTGGTCGGACATAATGTGCTTCGGCATGTTTTTGGAAATATTGTTCTAGTGCACATTTAAAAAGAAGCATGAATAGGAAAGATGGATTTTATGTGACATGTGAGGCCGATGCTGTTTGTGCATATTTAGAATTTTGCCTTGAAACTTCCTCACTCTGTGTTAAAGTGTGAATCCTGCAGACACCCGATTCACTGGTGGTATCAACAACTGTGGTTTAATATTACAGCTCCCAGAATACTATTGTCGTTTTAATAAGAAGATCAGGCAATAAGTGGCCCTTTTCCATCATTCTGTGATCCACCATGATCCCACTTTACGCTGCACACGAGTCTGCAAACAGAGAAACTAGTTGGTTACAGTATTTAAAAATGACCTCTGTCAAAAAGTGAGCAGTATTTTAAGCTCCCTGACTACACATTGCATTTCTACTACTTCAAAATAATTAGTTAAATACTTTTATCGTGAAGCTGCAGGAAATGTCCGGTTTGCATAAGCACTTCATTAAGTTTTCAGTTCGCAATACTGCAAATATATAAATATAGCAGTACTTTGATCAGTGGGCTGTATCGTGTTTCCTCATTCAGGGAAATGAACAGACATTTATTTAATTGAAAATGTGCGAGAGAGACTAGTTTTGACGAGTACCGGTACTCGTTATGTGCAGCACTGACCTAATCAAATTATGAGCATATGTCTCTTGATGATAAGTGCACTTGTGCTTTTCATGGTTCCACTCTCAGCCTGCAGTGCAGATTATACGTCACTCCAGCACTGATGAATGTTAACAGTACAGACAACAGCAGCAGAGAGTTTTACATCACGTACCTGCATCTTCCAAACTATTATATCTAAAATCATCTAGCGGAGCTAAAGAACCATATTTCTACGAATAAATAATCAGAATATTAATGGTGATGCAGTTTTTAGGCATGTTAGCTCCACTTGGATGGAACTATGTTGTCGATGGTTTATTTTATCTGTATATTCATGTGTTCATACAGAATAAACATTTCTGCAAATGCACAGATTTAGATATATTGGCAGCTACAGAAGACACATGAAATACATTAAAATGTTTTCGTGAACGGCTGAACGGTGCGTCGCTTTAAATGTTGCTGCAGCAAGGGATTGTGGGACGGCATTATCTCCGTTCCTTAAGTAAAGGATGGTCCAGTGTACGAAAGGAAGCCTTCGAGCAGCTTTCCTTATCATTTAGAGAAGTGAAGCTGCTCACTTAGAAGCTTTTTAAAGCAAAAACCCTCTTCAGCTGAAGCGCTGCCTACATCACTTAACGCCTCCACCTGCTCCACCTGCTCCACCTTCACAGGTGTTTTCACTTCCTGATTACAGCTCAGAGCAGAGTGTGCTGATGAGCATCTCCTTCACACGCCCGTGAGATGTGTGACACCTGTTGGCGAGGGAGCGTTTACAGCGTTATCTTTTCTTTCATTAATGAAACAGCTGACGGAGAGAAGCAGGAAATGAGCAACGACAGGCCACAAAGGGCGGACGCAAACTGAGCACGTTGACGTTAATGTTTGACACCTTTTATAAGTTAATGACGTTGGCGATATTGTGTAATTCCCAGAATCGCTCCACCTGATTTCAATCGGACTCAAGGTCTAATTATTTGAGAACCAGCAGTGGAAAGTAACAAAGTGAAGTAGGATTAAGCTTTGTGCAATTTTTTCCTGTTTTTTGTTGTTAGTTTGCTAACAAAATTAGCATAGTTAGCTAACGTTAGCTAACACAGGCAAACTTTAAAAGTTACAGTTATATGTGAATTGTATAGTTTATCTTTGTGTTATTGCTGGAGGTTGTGTGGCATTTATTAATGCGATGAAACAATACACTGCCACATAAGGAAATGTTATTTATTGATGAATAAATAACGTGGAGATGAACCCGGAGCTCTGCTGCAGGATGCCATTGAAATTTTAGATACATGTACTTAACTGCAGTCGGTCTATTTAAGTTTTTATGCCATTTTATACTTCAACTCCACTAAAAATCAGAGGAACATTTTGTACTTTTTACTTCCACTACATTTATATGACAGCTTTAGTTACTTTACAAATTCAGATTTTTACATACAAAACAAACCAATAGCTTATAAAATGTGATGTTTAGTTATAAATTAAAGTACAAAACAATTTAAGTACAGACTGATATTATATTAGTCAACAGAAAAGTAATTGTCGTTTATTTCTTGCAAAAATGTTATTGTTCCAGCTTCTTAAAAGTCTTTGAATTATTGGAATCAATTTTAAATATTTTTTAGGTTTCTGCATTGAGTACGTTTACTTTTAATACTTTAAATACATTTTCCTGGTTATACTTACATACATAACATTTTCAATGCAGTATTTTCAGACTTATGTGAATAATTCCTCCACCACTGTTGAAAACAGCTGTTAGGGTTTGCAAGGCCTTTTTAATATGAAGTGTTTTTAGCATAGTCTGTATATAAGAAGTGGACGTAGTCACTGTGACGTCTGCCATTGGTTTGTGAACTACGGTTTTAAAGCCTCGAGTTTGGCATTTTGGCCGTCGCACATCTTGTTTTCAAGAGGTTGGAGCTACATCCAACCCAAACTGAACAGGACTTTTTTTAGGCCACCAAAAAAATGACCTTTTCAAGAAGTGAAAACAAACTGTGAAAGGGTTAAAGATGTGAGACGAAAAACACGAACAGCACCGTGGTAGCGACCTGTCAATCACAAGGTAGCCCCGCCCTAAAGCATGCGCTGCTTCATCGTCTATTTCACTCTAAATGAGACATAAGTTACTAAATGAACATCTTGTGTTGAAGAAGACATGAAACTACAGGAAAATGTTTACTGAGGGAATAAATCAAGAGAGAAATAGGAACATTTTCTCATAGACTTCTATACAATCTGAGTAATAGATGTTAGAGCTGCAGCTTTCAGGCTCTTCTGCAGTGGCTTCACTTTCAGACCTGGAAGTTGCTGCTTGGATTTAAGTCTCAGTTGAACAAGAATGTTTTCTTCATGTACAACGAACTTGACATTGTCACTGGATTTACTTCTAACCCGAAAAACAAAATCGATCCCTCAGACTCACTGAGATTATTTCTGACTCAGAAGGTTATAAACATGAAAGCACAGAAAACAAATCAGCTCCAATTCAATACGTCGGCCAAGTCAGGGGAGGAAAAAAAGTTTGGAAAAATATTGTTTCTCGTCTTATTGTCGTTGTTTTCATCATCGCTGCGTGTCTCTGCTTCTCTCCAGTATAAATACATCTCTTCATCTGTTGTGAGTCTTCTTCATGTTTTATCTCCTGCGTTTAACATGTTTTGTAAACGAACTCTGTAGTTTAACGTGGATCTACAAATCTTTTTACAACCATAATAAATGTGAACCTTCTCTTTATTTATGAGAGTTTTGTGTGTTGAATTAAAAATAAATCTTGACGGCATTCGTTTGGTATTTCCTTTAGAAAATGTAGATTTGAATGTAAATGAACATTAACTGAAACACATGTTTGCCCTGAATACAGAATAGCAGATCGCTTAGAATGATGTTTTCATTTGCATTAATTAGCCGACTGTATATTTTAGCATGTTTGATTGGGAGCATCACAGCTTTTCTCTCCGGTTTCCTGTTGCAGCTCTAAGGTATAAGAAGTAAACTCAAGACTAGAGCTTAGCGTGTAAAGAACTTGTGTGAGTAAGAACGTGTGAATGCAGATTCTCATCAGGCTCTGCTCCTGCAGAGTGAGGTTACTGTCAATAATCAGCGCTGCCAGTGTTTTGTAATGCAGCAGCCATGTTCTCCGTCACGTCGACAGCACTGTATGAAACATTTAAATCCCTCTAGGTGTTGTGCGGGCTGTATGCTGCTCATTCACTCCATATGAGGAGCTTTTCTGATGAAAGAGATGCCACAGGCGGCTGCAGCAGACATGTTGCTCACAGCTGCAGCAGACATTCATGTTTTCTCTTTTCAGCTCATAGATGTGGCAGTATGGATCAATAATATATTGTTTTTGAGTTGTGTTGCCAGTCAGATAAAAGAACAGCCATTGCTTCTGCTGAAAGACTGAGTTTCATTCTTTATTGATTTCTATGTCAGTCCTACAATTTGTAAAAAATTCAATATCTTTTCTCAAGACTCTCGTTCACACACTTTCCTTTGCTTGGTGCGTCAAATGTGAAATAAGTTTTAAACTCAAAGGTCCAGACAGACACTGGAGAGGTGATTTAAAGTGATACTGGCCACTTTCTGCAGAGATACAACTTCTTTAAAAGCAACAATTTTGACAAACAGTGTCATGTTGGCCTATTTAGTCGTGTTGTTTGACAGCTTGGTAATGACAGGGACAGATTTATTCAGTCTCCTGCAGAATATAACGTGGTGATGTCTGACAGTGTTCATATCACAAAGAAATTGTTCATAAACACTTCAGAGTGAAAATCAAGGACTTTCTTTGGTTGTTTTCCCCAAAGCTTGCACTGAACAGATTTGACGACACAAACAGTATAAGTGTGCTCCATCATCTGCAGAGAGAAGTGTCTTTATTCCTCGTACAATAGACACTGCGCCCACTCATTTTGCATTAAATTATAACAATATTCACCTACAAATGTCACTGAAAACAAAGAAACACAGAAACCTCAGTTGCACCTATTTCACACCAATGTTATGTTAATGACGTGCTTCATTTGAAATTTAAATGCCATTGAGTGGTAAGTGTTAAAAAAAAAAAAAAGAGGGTAAAAAAAGACTGTTTCAGAAAAACAGTGAATTTCTAAAATAAAAACTTAAACTAGCAAAAGTAAAAGTACTCATTATTTATTTGTTATTATTAATATTATTATTATTATTTTTATTATGGTTTTGTCTGTTATAATTATTAATATTATTGTTATTTAAATGTTTTTATTATCTATATTATTATGCGGAATGGCCCATTTCAGACTAATATATATTATATTATTGTATTATAATTATTGATGCATTAATATGTTGTCACTTTAATGTTGCAGCTTGTAAACAAGGAGCTAATTTTTATTTATTTATATACAGCTGAGTAGTTTAATCTATAATAATACACCCTATTTTATTAGTTGATTTATATTTGACAGATTTATAGTTTTAATAATATAAACCTGCAAAGTAACTAAAGTAAGTAGTACAATATTTTCAATAGTACAACAGTGGTGTAGAATATAAATGTAACCCTTTAATATAAAGTATACACTTGCATTAAATGGAAATACTTTACAGTTTTCCAAAAACTGTACTTAAGTATTTGAGTAAATGTACTTCAGCTTACTTCAGTATTTAGTAAAGTAAAGTAATAGTAGTAAAGTAATATTTCCCAGTTAAAAAAATGAATAAATAAAAAAAGTATGTTTTACATAATTTATAAATAAAGTTAATACACAAGTTCAGCGTATTCACAGATGAAGACATGGATATTTTTGTGTCCGCGTGAGTTTATTTATTAAGTGTTGGAAAAGCCAATCTTCCGTTTATTACTCTGGATTTATTGATCTACGCATCATAAAACCCTCAGCGTGCTCAATTTATGACTTATGAGCTCATGCCCTTCATCAGACAACCAGCCGTCCAGGAGGAAATCTGAAGGGAGTCTCCTCATCCCGACACACACACACACACACACACACACACACACACACACACACACATACGCAAACCTTTCCTATAGCATCCGGTCATTAACCCTCCTCCAGTGTGCACGTTTAAGCACGAGTCATTGAGTCTTTGTGGGTGTTTTTATGTTTTATTTGTGCATTTTTTTTTAAAGAAAGATCAGACAGAGAAAAAGTTCCATTACCTGTAAATGGAAATACATTTTAAAAATATTGATAATCATATGTTTTTATAAGTTAGCCTGTTAGATAACAACAAAAAAGGCTGAAGACAAAATCAGAATATGTGTAGTCTTTGTCTGGGGCTGCCTCAAGTGACATCACATGAGGCGCTGTGGAGCCACAAAAGGCTTCTTACCACAGTTTTTACGTGCTGTCTGCAGAAGCATGTTAGAGTTAAAAGTGGGGCTGCAAGAGTTGTGACAGGCAAGGGAGCAACGGCAGCAACACTCATGTAATTTATCTAATTTCCTGCAATGCAGAGCGATAAAGCTGTGAAAGCTTTGTGCATGTTGAAGGTAAATGCATCAGTCTGGTGCACGTTGAGAGCTAAAGGACGAGGCTGGATCCATGAAGGCTTTTGTGCTTTAGTAAAGAATTTAATCATAAACACATTGTTGTAAAGATATACTTCGTGAAGTTGAAGGTGAGTTGAATCTCCAGCCAGAATCAGCCAGATATAGACAAACTCATTTTGATCCAAATTAGCTCAAATGTTAAAAAAAAGTTGGGATTGAAAAAGACACGTTTGCTCTCCTGAGTCTAAAAGTGCTGCTGCTCCGTCGTACTGTCTGAAAACACACCAGGCGGCGAAGTAAACAAATACTTTCATTTTTCGTGTTTCCGGGGGGAAGACATTCTTCGTAACATCGGTCATCACGTCCCAGGAGTCCCAGGAATGTGTAAGACATATAAACAGAGTTCCCTTTAAGTAAAATATCTTCTTCCACCTCATACATTAAATACAAACATATCCATCATTTAACCTTTATTTAACCAGATAAAGAACATTTGGGATGAAAATCTCTTTTTTAAAGGTGACCTCGCCGAGAAGGCAGCAAAGTTACTCGTAGTAAAGTACTAGAAAACTGTAATCCAATAAAAAACGTGGGTCATTATAAAACTCGTGTGACGCTTCAGTGGATGTGCAAAGCTTCCCTCGCTGCAGACGCTTTCATATCGATTTGTTGTACTTTGAACTCTCGCAGCATGTTTGGTTTTCACTCAATATCTGAGATGTTAAGAGTCAGAAAAACCAAAGTGCGTGAGGTATAAAATAAACCGTAGGAACTTTGAGGTGGTCATTATTCTGCACATGGTTCTACAATTATATCTGACAGTGTGTATGATATGTTTCTGCTGCATAATGTGACGCAGAGGAAACTGGGAGTGTTCCTAGAATAATTATTTCTGCAGACAATAGATTTAATTTTGCATCAGTGTTCATGCACACTTCCTCCGTGTTAAACCTCCATATCTCTGTCACCTCTGTGTCTTTTAATGATTAAAAGTATTAAAATTATTAAAAGTGTGAACGTTAGGAAATGATTTATATTCAATTTAAATGAGCAGACTGTACACATATGACATATACATATATACATATTTAATTATAACATGGAAAATAATGAATATTTAAAGTGCAGGATTAATATTAGTACAATCTTCTTTTTTTCCAAATTGTTTTAGATAAATCGTTTTCAAAACATGGAAGTTAACAAAAATTGTTTCTCTGATAACTTTAGATCCAGACGCTCCGATTTAGAGTCATAGGAACCAAGAATGAATCTGTAAAAGAAAAAAAAGAAATATATATATATATATATATATATATATATATACAGACAAAGAATTATGTTAATTAAAAATGTGTTAAAACAAAGAATAATTTAATAATAAATTTTATTAAAAAGAACTCATTTTAAAAAGTTGGAAATATAAAGAGACATGAATATAAATAATAAATAAATGTGGGAATATGAAGAGAAAAAACTAAATAATAAATAAAAGCATGACAGGAGAGAGGAAACGTTGCCTTCAGGGACACATTTCTCTGGAACATAACTCTCTACATAGAACACAGGGAGAGATGTAACATATTAAATATTTTAAAGCATTTTTTCAGGAACTCGATAAGCCTGAGGCAACAGCAACATTTCTTACGTAGAATTGATTCAAATACAAATGTCAAATATGGGCCGAAGTAGGAAATGTTGCTTCTGATCAGCAGAGTTACTACAATGCAAAACTTTATTTATTATTTGGAATTAAAAAGGATGTTTTGAGGCTTTGTCAAAATGGTGCTATAAATAGATGATGGGTCTATTTATTTTCTATAAGGCGCCGTATGTGTCATCGTCTCTGAGCGGAGCGGTAAAACACATTTTATGTCCATATGTCGGGATCAATACTTTCTGCTCTGCAATCAAAAAGGTCGTAAAGAATCGCTCACAGAGATGTTTCGTATTTCAGAGAGCGTCATTACTGTGTGGTACGTGCATATGTATTTATATGTCTCTGTCTAAACAGAGAACTGTGGATAATAGATACAGAGTAGGAGACTAAATTAAATGACTACATCAATACTTTCCTGTTAGGAAAGTGGAAACCTTTCAATTGCACATTGAAATCAATTTCAGCTCAATAGAGAAACAACAATAAAACAAGAATCACTTGAAATTAATATAATTATTAGTCTAAATTAAATTTAAAAAATCTTTTTTTAACACGCTGTTGCACAAAACACCTTTTCTCCTTAAGTATGACACTTAAGGATTACTTCCTCCCGCGCTGAGGGACTTTACTTTAGGGTGTCGCACAGAATCCCTTAAACCGTTTCCCTAAATTACAAATATCGACCTCATGGTGGCACTAAAAGGAAAGCTCAGAGGTCACCAAAGTCAGCAGGACTCATGAATATCTGCACAAAATGTCATGCAATCAATGCAATAGTTGATGAAATATTTCACTCTGGACCAAAGTGGCTAAAAAAATCAATCAACTGACTCCTCCCACATTTCTCACAAGGTATTTTTTGTTTTTTGTCCGTTTTTACCGGATCTCTCAACCTTTAGAAAGCAAGGCTCTCCTCCGATGTACTGAAGCAGAAGATAAAGAGACAGTTCTGACTTTATTATAATAATCATTCTCCAAAACTGACTGCAGCTCAGCATCTCTGCTATAAAGATCTCTTGTCATTATTAATCTAACAATAGTTAGATGTAGTGGAGTATAAAGTATAATATTTATCTGAGATGTAGTGGAGTATAAAGTATAATATTTATCTGAGATGTAGAGGAGTATAAAGT
>CALSCE010009645.1:9984416-9994706 GCA_943593645.1 Bovichtus variegatus
TTTATCTGAGATGTAGAGGAGTATAAAGTATAATATTTATCTGAGATTTAGAGGAGTATAAAGTATAATATTTATCTGAGATTTAGAGGAGTATAAAGTATATTGTAATAATAAATCTTTAGCACTTTTCATACAAGAAATGCAGTTTTACAACAAGGGAAAATAGCCATAGAATGAACATAAAACCAGTAAAACACACTGATTATAGTGAGAATATATATTTTTTTAATATATAGAATGCACAACATAAGATGGAAAATAAAACCTAATCAGTTGGAATAATGTTTTTTTTTTTAAATAGTAAAAAATAAATAAAATCAGTTTATTTATATTTACCCTGCCACAGCATTGAATGTGCTGGTAAAATAAAATAAAATAAAAGATTATTTACGAAAGAAAGACGAAAAGAGATTCCAGGGGTCAAACAGGGTCTCACATCACGTTTACCTCCAGCCAACTTTAAGCTTAATTAAACGTGACATGCAGTTAACAAAGCTCTGTGAGGGGATGATGCAGAGACAGTCTAGGCTCCAGGTGCATCATGGGTAGTGAGAGCTGGGACTCGGCTGGCTCGGCCTTGGACTTGGCAGCAGATGGTCTCGCTCTCAGAGTCGGCCGCACACAGAGGCAACAACAGACTCCTGACAGCTCGGGACGAACGACAGAAAACTCTTTTTGTTTCTCTGATGGAGCTCACAGCCACTCTGTGAAGACATGCCTCATCGCAGGTGAGCAGACAAACTGTATCCATGTCTCGCTTTTACTTTAGACCGCATCTGTTGTTGTTGCATATTTAGTTGGGAAGTTCTTCAATCCTGTACATGGGACTCAATTTCACAAAAACATATCAAACCAATAAAAAAAAGCTTTCAGAGTTTTGAGTCATCTTCAGGAACCTGTTGCAAAGTGTTTGTGTGTTTGTGTGTTTCACGCTCCCGTTAGAGGACACGCAGCATAAAGCTCCTTTAAGTCCATTTGCTGCGGGTGAGATGAGCAGCTGATTCAGGTCCTTAAAGAATTAAAGCCTGAAGATAACAGATTCACACCTTCACTAAAGGAATATTAACCAACAACCATGTTTACAAGTGGTGGAAGTACAAAGTACAGCAATCATATATATATTTATTTTTTGTGAAAGTGAGCACCTTTCTAAAAGCTCTGTGGATTTTTTATTTATTATTCATCTACATAAATATTTGACCAATAATACATTTTTAAAAGATGTGTACTTCCCACTTTCTTGTGCACTTGTACTTTACTTACATATTAACATTTTACATTTATACTTCTATTCCACTACAACTGAGAGGCAAATATTGTACTTTTTACTTTGCTAACGTTGGTCACTAATTACTTTGCATATGCAGATTAATAATGCAAAATATAATCAAGCAAGTAAATTGAGATATTATAGGTTTAAATGAGACTTTATTAATTCACAAAGGAAATTCACAAGCTACACAGCGGTGCATAAAGTCATTCAAATGATCTTCGTAACATTAAAGTGATGCATTAGTAATTATCATCAATAATTTATATAATTCTGAATTTCTGTGTGATGAGTACTTTAACTTTTGGTACTTTAAGTACATTTGTATGCTAATACTTGTGCACTTTTACTGAGTACGTTTTTGAATGCATAACTTTCATTTGTATCGAAGGATTTTTACACTTACTACTTTTATTTAACAGTGTCTTGTGTTTTAAAGTTTAGTTTTAGAGTCTTGTTGTGGATTCATGAGCTTCAAGTTTTCAGAAGTTTGTGCATAAATCCACTTTTTTGTGTGCATATAATGAAGAAAAACTGTAATACATTTTTTTCCCAGGATTGTAAAACTGCAAATATATAAATATTGCAATACTTTCATTATTGGGGCACAGCCTCACTCACCATTGTGTGACCTTCTCCATAGTTACAGACGTTTCTTTCATGAAAATCTTCGATGATTACTTTAAGTGAATTATGTTTCACACAAATTGAAATGCAAGACTTCTCCGTGTACCAGAGTATTTCTATACTGTAGCGTTGCTCGTTTTAAGATCTGATCTTCGTTATTGGGTGTCAGAACATCTTGTTTTATTATGGAGCTGTTTTGTTTCTGGGATATTGTTCAGTATACGGAGAACTTCATGCTCAGAACAATAAACCTGAGTATTGATGGCTTCAGGAGCCACAAGGTCGTTTCCTCACCTGCATCCTGTTCTGACACAAAAGAACCAGGAAACAGAGAATCCTCCGAGGACCCCCAGCTTCCCCCTCTGCTCACAGGGCAAAGAGTCACATCCTCTCCTATATACACTCAAATAACATGAGTTTAATAAAAGTAATGTTTGGAGGGATTACTCCCCAGGATGTTCACAGCGTTAGCAGCCAGGAAAATAAAGTGTAAATACTCAGAACACTCCTCTTTCTGCAGGTGCAACACAGGAAGCAGTTTAGTGCGACTTCAGCGTTCAGGATCTTCCTCTTTCCCTGAACGCCACATGCAGGACGTTCCAGTTTAACCCCTCTAATGAAGACAGACGCCGCACAGCAACAGAAGATAATAATCCTGTAAAGATGGCCGACACTTGGCTGTATGTTCCTGAGGAGCCAGGAGATGGATCAGTGGAGGGTGACATGTGTACGCTTCAGATTAATATCCAGCATGAAGTCATCCCCTCCATCATCTGCTCCGTCTGCTTTACAGCAGGACTCATCTACACACTGTTCGGTACGTAATTATAGCAGTAAGGACAGGCTATATAATTATAATTATAATTATAATATGTGTTGTTGTTATTATTATTATAACAAGGATTATTATTATTATATGAAATATTATTATTATTATAACAAGGATTATTATTATAATATGAATTATTATTATTATTATAACAAGGATTATTATTATAATATGAACCATTTGTATTATTATTATTGTTATTATTATTATCATAACAAGGATTATAATTATAATAACTAATACTATACTATATAACTATGATGATTGTAATAATAATAATAATAATAATAAATAAAATTAAAAATAATAATTAGGGCTGTCAAATTGAAGCATTTATATAGATTAATAAATCATAAAAATCACAATGTGTTCAAAAATAAAACAAATGTATGCATATATTATTCAGTGTTGATGAATTGATGTTACTGTAAGTTGCTTTGCATTATATACATACAGTATATTAGTATTATATAAATAGTTAAAAAGACTTATGGCCACATTTTAGGCTAAGCGATTATGTTTAATGATAAAAAAGAAAATACTAAAATAAATAAAACTATTGATTTCTAAAGCCTGCTTTTGATATTTCTATTCAATGCAATGTGCCACAATAAAGTGATGTTTCTATTTAATTTGAGGGCTTTCCAAGCAAATATTGATGTGATTTATTAATCATTATATTATTATATTGACAGCCCTAATAAAATAAATAAATAATAATAATTCAAAACAATCATGAGAAATCATAATAAAAAAACTTATAATAATAGAAATAATAAATACTAATAAAACTTTATTTATACAGCACTTTTCAAAACAAAGTTACAAAGTGCTTTACTTGGTTAAAACGGAAACAAATCATTTCAGGACTGCAATGATATAAAATCAGACAATTACAACAATACATATTATTGCAAATAAAATCCCAAAAGGTGTATTTTTCTTTTTAAGAATAAAAAAAGAAAGCAATAACATGCAAATACGAGGCCTGTTGGAGATGGAGTGATTTGCTCGTATGAATAAAAAGTCTTTTTGAGGAGTGTTTAAAGGTGTCACAGGTGCTGGAACTTAAAGTTCCTTAAAGTCCCGGCTGTCACTGTGTCCCTGTTCTCAGCTGCTGCCAGAGCTTCAGGCTGGATCAGCACAAAGCTGCAGGAGCAGGTGTCTGAATCCCACAGCAGCCTGTTGCACTCTGAGCCTCATGTTGTTCCTTTTTATACTAATATTATATTATCCTCATGACAAGTGCGGCTCATTTTAGCACCTTTATTATCATTATTATTGATGTGTAAAGCTTATTTTTTCATTTCCGTATTGTATAGTTTCTTAACGTGTGAAGCGTATCCTTGCATTTGTTTTAATTTTTTTTTTTTCATTACATTACATTTAGCTGACACTTTTGTCCAAAGCGACAGAACAATAGCTTTAAATAAGCCAAACCAGTGTTGACAGTGATGGTGTATTTTTCTAAACAGCTGTATGTTTAGAAATAATGCTGTGAGGTAGATTTATCCCCAAATAAAAAGAGTTTTCACTGGGAGAATATGAGCACACAGATCCCATAATCACAAACTGAGTGTGAAAGGAGGAAGGAGTTCATTTGAATTGAAGGAAATTAAATTAAAATATACTTAATAAATATAAAACAATATTTAAAAATAAGATCATTTCATTTAAACATAAGTATTTGTGAATGTTTGTCTTTTTTGATAATTTATATTACACATATATTTTATTTAGTTTCACAATATTACACTATTTTGTCAAAATGTAATGAGAATTATACTAAATACTGAATTTAGGGTAAAAAGAATTTAGTGTCAGAGCAAAAAGCCTTTTCAGTCAGTATGTTTGTGAAGTATTGACTTATTATTTATTGTTTGTAAAAGTAGAAAATAAGCTATACTGAACTAGATCTTGTTTTCGCTCCACGTCTCAGGATACCGCTGCTTCAAGATGGTCATGTTCTTCTCCGGCTTCATGTGTGGCTCTGCAGCCGTTCTCCTGCTGCACCACAAGGAGCCGCTGCTGGAGGCCGACCTGTGCTCCGGCACCAAGGCGGGGATGGGCCTGGGCGTGGGCGTGCTGTGCGGGCTGATGACCATGCTGGTGCCCACGCTGGGTCTCCTCCTCAGCGGCCTGCAGCTGGGCGGCCTGCTCTCCGTCGGCCTCCTGCTGGTGGTCGCACAGTGTGGCGGCCTGCTTCCGCTGTGGCTGCCTCTGGGGGTCTCGCTGGCTGCCGGCAGCGTCACCGCCCTCCTCTCGCTCCAGTGGCAGAAACTGTTCAGCATCATCTACACGTCTGTGTTTGGAGCCGCCGCTGTGATGCTGAGTGTGGATTACCTGCTGGGGAGGTTCACGCTGCCGGATCAGGTGTACGACGTGTTTTGTGAAGTCGCTCCACGTCCACTCTGCTGGTTCAACTGGGCCATCGCTGGGATGTGGCCCGGCCTGGCTCTGATGGGTGTGCTGGTGCAGTGGAGGCTCACTGCGAGAGGAGTGTCACACACAGAAGGTGAGTTCAACTCGATCTGCAGTAGATGTGTGTGTCCTGCTACACAGGAGCAGGACTCTGTATATATACAGTAGTAGCTGTGTGTGTGTGTGTGTGTGTGTGTGTGTGTGTGTGTGTGTGTGTGTGTGTGTGTGTGTGTGTGTGTGTGTGTGTGTGTGTGTGTGTGTGTGTGTGTGTGTGTGTGTGTGTGTGTGACGATAAAAAGTTATTTACATTCAATTCCTCCATTTCCGTTTAGCCTGTTTTTGTGGTTTTGTGGTTTTGTGTCTTGTTACAATACAGGGGAAAGAGAAGCAACATAAACCCTGTGTGTGCGTGTGTGCGTGCGTGTGTGTGTGTGTGTGTGTGTGTAACTGAAGAAGTTGGCGATTAAATCATCTTTACATCAGCTGTCAATTTGCTCAAGAGAGGGGTGGGCCAAAAAGGAGTCCGGGGGCCCCTGACACTTGTGGCCCCTGTGCTCGGTCGGCCCGTTCAGTAATGCTTACTGATGAATTCGAGGTTACATATAAACATAAAGTCGATGTTTTATACTCGTGTGTTTCTCTCTTTGGCTGCAGCTGCACACAGAAAGCAGAAGAAGCCTGTGAAGAAGCCCAGATGCAGAGAGTCGAGGAGGAGACCTCCACCACACCGCCGCCGCAGGCCTCCGCCGCTGAAGCGCTACGCTGGGGACGTCCTGGCACCGGTCAGTGTTTTCTTCTTCTTCTTCTTCTTCTTTCACCAGTTCCCTCTGAGTGCAGGAGGAAAAGGCTCATGTTGTGTCTGTCCTGTTCCAGAGTTATCTGCAGAGCCTCCAGGAGCGCCAGAAGGGAACCGGCTCGTCCAGCAGCAGCGTCAGCACCGTCACACACACTCTGATCAACTTTGACTTTGAGACGGGCTCCATGGTGCCTCTGACGTGCGCTGCCACGCCCGTCTACAGAGTCTGAAGCAACACTGAAGCAACACCGCGTCCATCCCCCGTCACGTGCAGGACTTCATGATTTACCGCTTTAACTGACTTCTGCAGATAATCATCGGACACTTGGGGTTTCACAGTCGGAGCTATTTTTCTTACGACATAAAAATCTTTTGTTCTCTAAATAAGTGTGTAGATTAGACTGGGTTGTAAAATATTAGTTATAAACATATATCGACATTAAATTAAGGATCAGAAAGATGAGGAATCTTGGGCAATAAAGCATTGAATTGACAGTAAAACAGCTCGATTGTTTTCTGTTTTGGGAATATTATCTTATATATATATTAATGTCAGTTAAGTTAGCTGAGGCTCAGGAGGTGGAAGGGTCCACTCCGGGGTCAGCGGTTCAATCCCCGGCCCCTGCAGTCCACATGAACACTCTGCATGAGTGTGTGTGTGTGTGCGTGTGTGCGTGTGTGTGTGTTGACATGTGCTGTCAAAGCTCTTTGCGTGCTAATAAAGACTAGAAAAGCACAATATAAATGCAGTCAATTTACCGTTCAATCAAAGCAAAACTATGTTAAAAACAAACAGAAACGGACCAGAATACACTTTGCACATCTATTTCATGAGACTAGAGGAGGATGACTGAGTTTCAAAATAAAGTCCTGCACACACAGCATGTAAATTATGTGACGTACACAAAGTAAAATAAGTCAACTTTTGTTGTGTTTACTGAACGTAGTTTTTAGAGGAACAGTCGGCACTTTGGAGGGAAAAAAAAAATCTCTCTTTTAATCTGCAAACATTATTTAAAGGCTGCAGGTGTTATTCAAAAACAAATATTAATTTTTATTTAATTTGATTAGTTTATTTTGAAAATGAGTGTAAATGAGCCACAGTTATGATCAGCCGCTGTCCCTGGCCAGATAAAGACTAAATACTACTACATCCATGTATGCTACTTTAGTTTGTATTACTTTAGGTGCTATGCATGTACAGTATATTCATATTTCTATAAATATATTTAGTTTTTTATTATATTTATACTTGTAAATATTTATGTATTATAAAGAGAAACATACACCAATATTTACGTTGTTAATTTCATGCAGACTTAAATAATAATGCTTTATTTCCTCACTCGAGGGATTTAAATAAATAGGCGTCTCTCTGTGTTTTACGTTGAATCTGCAGGATGAAGTTTGAGTCCCGTGGCTCAGTCGTCACACTGCATCCAGTGCTTCACGATGCTCAGAGACTTCTCCGCGGCTCGCTGCTGCTGGTCTACACACCAGTACTGGGAGCCTTTAAACAAATACACATGTCCGTTTGTCCCCGTGAGCGCAGCGTCGGGGCTCCTGGGGGCCCCCAGGAAGAGGCGTCCTGTAGGTTTGGGGTAAGAAGTGAAGTCTGTCGGGCCGATTTCATCCCACTGCCAGTATCCAGAGCCCTGAAAGACAAAGGAATGACTGACTTTGAGATCATTAATTAGGTACCAAATAATCGTTATTTTCTTTCTTCTTAAATTTCATCGGTGCAAAACAAAACAGCAGAGATTTTACAGGTACGATGATACGAACAGGGAGAAATCAAGGTGACACACAGAACTTCACATGATGCATAAATAAAAAAACATAAAGGATGAAATAATAATAATAGTCATAATAATAATAATCATAATAATAATAACAGTCATAATAATAATAATAGTCATAATAATAATAATAATAATAATAATATGTCATGATAATAATAATATGTCACAATAATAATAATAATCTAAATAATCATAATAGCCGTAATAGTCATAATAATAATAATAGTCATAATAATAATAATAGTCATAATAATAATAGTCATAATAATAATAATAGTAGTCATAATAATAATATGTCATAATATTCAGAATAGTCATAATAATAATAATAATAATAATAGTAATCGTAAAAATATTTTGGGAAAAAAAGATAATAATAATAATAATAATAGTAATCATAAAAAAGATGATAAATATTTTTGGAAAAAAGATAATAATAATAATAATATAAATAATATAATAACTAGGTGTTAATGATAAGGAAGGAATAAAAAATAAATGAGTAGTTCTCAATCTGTCTATTGAGGTATCTGGAGGTGGTTCATTGTTGAATATTTTCTCGATAAATCAATTAGTTGTTTGGTTTATAAAATGTCAGAAAATAGTAAAAAAAAATGTGTTTCAGTGTTTCCCAAAGCCCAAGACGACGTCTCTAAATATCTGGAAGATATTCAGTTTACTGTCGTAGAGGAGGAAAGAAACCAGAAAATATTCACATTTCAGAAGCTGGAATCGATTATCAACAAAAAGTCTCAAAGTATTGAAGGAAATATTGTGTTTTGTACTTTGAAAAAGATGAGCTTTCTGTTCTTGTTGAAGTACAGGGCTGAGTCGACATGAGCAGGGATGTTGGCCAGGCGTTTGGGGAAGCCGTGGTCGAGTTTGAAGCCAAGTATCTCCAAACTTTGTCTTCTGCGGAGCAACAGAGGAGAAACGTATTCTGTGATAATATGCTGCCAGCATTGTACATCACCTGGTCTTGTGAGGATGTTGTGAAACTAAATTTAATCCACCTTTCAGAAAATAGGACTTCCCGGTCCTCTGAGAGTGCACGGCTGTGTTCAGGCTCCCTGGCAGCTCCTTCCACAGAGCGAACAGCCGGGCTGGAGAGTCGGAGCCGGAGCCGGACACCGTCCACACATACTGACCACTGAACACAAAGGTCTTACCTAAAGGACCTGCAGGGACACGGTGCAGGAGGAAACAGAGCTGTGAGTAGACGTGAACAAAACACAGAGGCATGTTTTATTTGTTAAATCTCTGTACCCAACATCACTGCATCCACGGGGGCCTTGCAGGGATCTGGAATCACTCCTGGGAATAAGTGACTGGATGCACGCGTCTTCTCTGCCTTTCCTGAAAAGAAAACACTGTACATTGTATAAATTGTACTTTAAAGGTCACATGCACACACACATGTACAGTGTATAGGAATTCAAATGAAAGCTGTATAGAAGATTACAAGGAAAATGGGAAAAATAAATATATATATATATGTACAACATATCTGAATTAAAATGCAAGCTGTGTAGAAGAAAATTACAATAAAAACGGGAAAAATAAAAAAATATATGTACAACATATCTGAATTAAAATGAAAGCTGTATAAAAATATTAATACAAAGGTAAGAAAATATGTACAGTACATGTGAATTAAAGTAGGAGCTGTATAGAACATAATCACAATACAAATGTGAAAAAATACAAATAATTGTACAGTAGATATGATTTAAAATGAAAGCTGTATAGAAGGAAATGACAATAAAAATATATTTTTTAATTAATACAAAAATGTGTACAATATATATGAATTAAAATTAAAGCTGCGTAGAAGAAAATAACAATAACAATATTTTTTTAAAATACTATAAAAATATGTACAGTATATATTAATGACAAATTAAAGCTGTATAGACAAGTTAAATGCTAAATTTCAAAAAATACTAAAAGAAATATGTACGATTTATATCTGAATTAAAATTATATCTCTATAGATTAAAAATTACAATAAAAAAGTGAAAAATACAAAGAAAATATGTACAATTTATCTGAATTAAATTAAGAAAATTACAATGAAAATATGAAAAAATTCTATATAAATTCTGATATGACCGTATAAAGCCTGGATCCCTTGTATGTCATCTGGATGTAGTTTGAAGTCCGAGCGGTATCAGTGCGCTGTAGTGCTGTGAGTGGCCCAGGCCGAGAGCGTGGCCGATCTCGTGGGCGGCAACGATCCTCAGGTTGGAGCCGGAGGTCTCCCCCTCCGTCCACAGCTCATCCTCGTCAAAGTGCACCACACCTGACTCAGGGGCGTCAGCGTGGACTAGAACGTGACCTCAAGATAAAACAAGAATAAACTAATCATGGATTCAGGTGTCAGTTCAAAAGTTTAACAATTCAACGTGTGTGAAAGCACTGAGAGCACCAAACCTTTCACAGTCATTTTGTGTCTCTTTGAGTTCATTTTGTGTCTCTTTGAGTTCATTTTGTGTCTCTTTGTAGTCATTTTGTGTCTCTTTGTAGTCATTTTGTGTCTCTTTGT
>CALSCE010009645.1:9994716-10030819 GCA_943593645.1 Bovichtus variegatus
AGATTGTTATTATAAATGTCTGACAACATTATGGAAAGGAATAAAACCTTCTTCTTCACCTTTCACTTCATCGAGATTTCAGAACGAGACTTAGATTTAAAAAGATTAAAGAAATGTTGTCACTTAGACACAAACAATGAGAGAAGAGGGTCCAGGTGGAACAGTACAGAAGCCACCTTAAAGCAGGTCGCTCCTACCTCGGCCATCAAACGGCACCGGACACGTCTTGTCTTTTCGGTGAAAGGACATTTTGATGTCGGGTCTTCCTCGCTGCAGCTCCTTGAACTTTAGAGGAGACACGTCGCTCCAGTACTTGAACGCACTCTGGATGGCCAAGCGGGTCTTCCCCCGGCCCAGGTCGGGGGTGTGATTATAGATGCGGTAGGTCAGCATCTTCTTGCGCCAGTAACCTGACCAATGAGGAAACATTTAGGTGACTTTTTACACACATTTATGGAACAGAATCAGAATCTGTTACCAACCCAGGACTCGATATTTAAGAAATCTGTGATTGAAAGAGTCGTCCAGTCCACAGCGAGGTTTGTTCATCATTGTCAGAGTGGATGAGTCGAGTTTTCCTGATATTTTAAGGTTTGTCGCTTTCTGAAAGATTCTAAAGTACAAAGAAAAGACAAAAAGTTACGACATTTGTACTACTTTAAATACAAAAACAAGGGAAACATGTGAAGCAAACTTTTACAATACGGTCACCTCAGGGCTTCGGCCTTTACTATCCAGTGGGATGTGCAGGTAGCCATACCTCCTCAAATACGCCTGAAGAAAGACAACTGATTGTAAAAGTGGTCGAAGAAGTATTTGGGTCATTTACATAAAAGTACCTTACTACTCCTAAAATACTCCAAATTGCATTCAAAATTGATCTTTTAAGTAAAAAAATGTACTCCATCAAGGAGGCTCTGTTTTTGATTTGTCAGCAGGATTACAGAAAAACTGGTTCCCTGATGTTCATGAAGCTTGGTGGGAGGATGAAGCATGGATTTAGGAAGAACCCGTTCAGTTTCCACTTCTTGACAGGGACCGGGAGGAGGTCTGACTGTCTGCTTCATGTGGTTTTGGTTTAATTGCATGATGCTCTTCTTCCTCCTCAGTTGTTTGTTTTCTGCTTCTGATCATCTTAACTCTGCCACAGACGTCATGTTCGGTTTCTTGGTTGGAAAAACCTCCTGGACTGATGGTCATGAAGCTTGGTGGAGGGGTGCAGGAGCGGATCCAATGACGGGGGCGGATACACAAACTATTCAATGTTCCCCGGGAGACTTTCCAGTTTTTGTGTTTTGTTTGTAAAATGTCATCTGTAAACATCTGTCAACTAAATGTCTCGTGAGGAAACAAGACGAATGTCTCAAAGCTGTTTATCTGAAAGCTAAATAATTTACTGCAGTATGGACAGTTTTATTTAATTTGCATAATTGTATTTGATTATATTCCATAATCACAATCAGTGTTTTCTTTACCACTATATATTATTTGTTAAATTGTGGCTACTGTATATCCCGTCCATCTCATCTGACCCCGACCCAAGATCCCAACTTCTAAAAAATTTAATTAAAATTTAAGTAATAAAAGTAAAAAGTAATAACAGAATTTATAATAACAATAATAATTAATAATGACAATAATATTAAAGAAAGAAAAACAGATTAATAATAGCAGTAGTTATACATTTGATTATGAAAATAAAAGATACACATTAGGTTTGGCTCAGGGAATAGCTTAAAGTAATTTGTTTTCTGTATTTCCTCTTTCATCTCGCATCAAACAGTTTAGCGAGTACTAGTATTAAATAACTGCATTGCATTAACTTTGCATCATTATAATATAAAACCTGCATAATGTGAATTTGAATCAATTTGAATTTAATTTAATACTAGGCAGCTTTAAACTTTAAAAATAAATATTAAGATTTAAAATCCTCGGCTGCTTCCAAGAAATACTTTAGCAACATTTTCTCGGATAAACTTTTCAACAAATGTACATTTCAGCCTCTGCTCGTCTTACCACCGCGTCCGGTTCTCTGCTCGGGCCAGCGGATGCAGCTGAGCTCAGCAGAACCAGAAGCACCGTCAGCTGCAGCCTGTGGTCCATTTCCACCTCTCGGTTAGAATAAAAACTTCTCAACTTAATAATAATAATAATGATAATAAACAAGTTCTCCTCCCACATCCATCCTCTGTGTTCGTGCTCCCTGTGTCAGAGCTGGAGATGCAGTTTTAGTTCAGGGCTTCAGTTTTTATACCATCAAGTGTCAGCCTCAAAGCCACATAATGACCTTTACAAGGAATGTGATGCGTGGAAGACCAAAAACAAAACACATTTCAGACGCTAACGGCACGTTCACGCCTTCTGACACCATCATTTAAAACCATCTGTTTACGTCAAAGGAAGCCAAGCAAAGGAAATGATCTGCCCACCATCTATTAAAGGTGGCGACTTGTATCCACCTATGTCACCGTGCTGCAGGGAAATCCCACTTTCTTCATATTTAATTAAGCTGCAATACTTTGCAGGTGAATCATTTCCCAGACGACATGAATTAAAAGTGTGACAGATGTACCAGAAATACTGCTTTATGATTTGTGAAACATGGTTACAGCTCTATGAGGAAAACAAGTCACCGCACTTCCTCCATGAGACAACAGCTAATTACATTGTTCACGCTGTGGGGAGGACAAACAACGACGCCCCTGTAACCCCTCATTTCTCATCAGAAGTTTAAACTTAACAGATGATTGTTATTGATTTATTGTTATTGACCAAGCTTGAGGTATTCTCACTGTAAAAGTGACTAAATTAAGAGCAGTGAAATTAGCCTTTTGTTGCACAAACCTGTGTTGTACAATGATAATAATTAAGTAATAATTCCTTGTATCTTGTATACTCGAAACTGTCAGGTTACTAAAATAAGCTTGATTTTTAAATGTAAACTATCGTTCCACAATGTGACGCACAACGGAAAGCGAGGTGGCTTTAATTTAAAGAAAGATCCAGAAACACAAAAAAAATAAATTTGAAAAAACTTTTTTGTTTTAATTTGTGCAGTTGTTTTTCATGGCGTCGCCACAAGAGGCCACTCAAAATATTGGTGGAAAAACCAAAAGCCATAAAACTAAAATTCAAGAATAATATTATGCTGTTGTCTATAAAGGGTTGAGGAAAACTGGGAGTTAAGGAAACATTTGGTTTTCTATTTTACAGTAAATGTTACTAATTATCTGATATGCATAAAGTAACAATATGTATCTGTATATACATGTTAGGAGATGTATTGTTCTTCAAATATACAGCTTTAATTAGTACATTGATTGTAAAGAATAAAACATTTACTGGGAACAATCCCACTGAATGTGTGAAACTTTGTGAATTGTTCGACGGATTTAATTTCATTTGTATAAAACATTGAAGTTGATTTCTTGTATACTAACAGCAGAAAAGACTGTATACTTTAATTACAAGTACTGTATACAAGAAGTGGTATGAAATGAGTTTAAGGAGCATTTTATCGATTTTACACATCAAGTTTATGATACTAGTGTTGTTTAAAAACTCTCAAACTCTGCAGCTTTGATTCTAATTCTTCTTTATTTTTATTTCTCTTTTGCGAGTCCTTTAACTTTTATGAAAGCACAGACTAATGTGCTGCAGTTTCCCTTTAAGTTGTGCCAAACGGGCTGAAATCAGTGCAAAAATCACCTCGTTTCAATTAGAAGAAAACATTTGTTGAAATTCAGATTTAAGTTATTAAAGGATATTTGGGGATTTTTGCTGTTGGAACGTGTCCAGGTGCATTAGTGTGGCTCACTGTTGTGATTTAGTGTATTTTTAATAGTTTATTAGTTTTGGCACAGAGGAATAAACTCTTATCAGGCTACGTGTGAGCAGTCTGTCTGATCTAATCGATTAATTGATTGGATTTAATGGACAGATGTGTAAAACTGAGTTCTTCCATAAATAATCATGCACAAGCATCACTTTGAGTCTTGTTTACCAGAGATGTGCTCATCAAGTCAGCCTTAAGAAAACATTTTAAAAAAGACTAATTAAAGAAATCAAAAAAACAAAATGAGCAATTAGTCAACGAATCAACTAAGAGCCAGTCTGCAGGATCTATTATTATTATTATTATTATTATTAGTTCTCTTGTGGGGGGTTTGGTGACAATATAAGTGTTTAACTTGTTTCCAAAATATCTGTTTTTCTAAGAATTTACTTCCCAGACGTTCAGGCTCCTCACAGAGAACTTGAAAGATATGAGAATCTGAGATTCAAATTTTGCGCAGCATGTAGTTTTAATTATGTTATGACTGTATAGACAGTGTCTCAACATCAGTGCGACTACAAGAGGCCATCCAATCAGACAAAAGAAGATTCATCCAGCAGACAAGTCAACAAACTAAATCCTCTTAAACAGAAAATACTGTATGTGTCAGTTATACCTGATGAAAAGGTACAAAATGGAAAAGGACAGACGCGCACAAAACAATTTACAGTGATGTCTTTAAAAAGATATTTAGAAATGAGCGGCCGGGCCGATACAAGAGCAGGAGTCCGATTGTTTTTTGTCGTTCACGTCCAGAGTTCATGAATATCAAATAGGTGGAATATGATGAATGGATCACAAAGCTGCAAAGGTCCCTTCCCCGTCTCTCAGTGTGAAGTCCGTTTAGTCTGTTCTGCTTCCAGAATCACGCTCGAGCTGCAGTAACTCATCCTGTAAGACTTGAACTCGAGCCAGCTTTTCAAACTGATCCTTCGTTGGCTCCGTTATTTCCCCCGAGTTCACTTTCTGCTGCAGTTCCTCCACCTGCCGCAGCTTCTTCTTCAGGTTTTTGATCTTTTTGGCCTTTTCGGCTGCTGCTGAGGAATCATCGGGAGACGAGGCAGAAACCGGCGTCTTGTTTGAAGCCTCGCCGCTCTCTGAAATGGACACGTTCTCCACAGCGTCGCTCACCGAGTCCACGTCGACGTCGGCGTCGCCGTCCTGCTGCTGCTGTTTTCGTTTCTCTTTACGCTTCATGTTGCGTTTGGCCGACTTCGAGAGGCCGGCTGTCTCGCCGTCCCCGCAGCCCGGGATCTGCTGCTGCTGCTGCTGCTCGGTCTGGCTCATCCCAGGCGGAAGGTCCGGTTTACTCTTGAAAAACTTCACAAACTTGTTTTCATATCTGGAACGGCAAAAAGCAGAAATACAAGTTTAAAAACTGAGGTGAGCTTGAAATGACTCATCAGTCATTTCTAATTAAAAAGAAATGTTTTCATCGATCGGAGCCTCCAACTTGTTGCAAACCTGTGTTTCTCAGTAACATTATTTATACATTCACGGGAAAGTGAGCAAAGATAGTGGCTGCTGATAGCTATAATAAATAATTCATGTTATGCTCCATGAGCTTTTATTTTTATGACACAACTGTCATTTCATCCCAAAATAACTGAGTTTGAGCAGACATCTTTTGTAGATGTGCTGCAGTTAGCACCGACTCTCTGAAGACGCTAATCATTTTACTGTATCTGCGTGTGGCTGTCAGCGCTGATCTGTGAATTAATTTTTTTTGCAATACGGTTTATTTGCATAGAAAGGAACAATATTGCACCAAATGTCTGCATATTACCACATTTAAATACGTGCAAACAGCACAGGAACACAGTGACGATACTTGCTTTGCAGCGCAGTTGGGGCTTTGCAGGTGCTCTGAGAATAACAGTTTCTTTTTGTCTCATTTGTGCAGGTTTTGGACGCACAAGACTTTTGTGAATTCGCCCGTCAGTGTACAACAAGAAGAACTGCACTTACACTGGTACTTCCTCCTGGGGGGTGTAACCGTCCTTCACCCGCCGCGGCTTCCTCCACGTTCCATCAGGTCGCTGAGTGGAGGCAATGTATTTCCCTGAAGAGCGACAGGTACAACATTTTTTAGAGAGTAGTGATGTATATGCATGAATAAAAACAAATCTTAAGCTTTAATTCCCCCCCGTCAGCTGTGGAAAAAATATCTCCATTCTCTTCTTCTTCTATTACTTCTCTGCATGCTTAAACCATTTCAATAACTTTCTAAATTTCAATCGTGTTCTTTTCTTTAGGGCGATACTGTAGTATCTGTCCAAGGACTACAGATGGAAAATAGCCTTTTGGCTGCGTCGTTTATTAATGTGCACCGACACGGTCAAATAAATCAAAAAACTTAAATCAAAGAACTAAAAAAAAAGAACTTAAATCAAAGAACCGGACGAGGTGGAAGCTGCAGCTGATCTAATGTGCATCTTTTCACATTAATAATATGCAGTTGCCTGAAATATGGAACATTTTCCACAAATGTCCATATTACCACAAAACTGTGTTGTTGTTGTTAAATAATAGCTAGAATTTCACTAAATATCGGACATGTTACTGTTATAATAATATATGTTATAAAGGTATTGCTAAGATTACCTTTAAGAACATTATGTTAGTGAGACATTTTCAAGGCTTTTCAAAAGTCCAATTCAAGCACTTCTCAAGGTGCATTTTCATGGTTTTTCCAGCACCTTACAGCTGTGGTAAATTACATATTTATATACAGTGTATACACTCAGCGGCCACTTTATTAGGTACACCTGCACAATCCAATACAACTGTTCTGCTATAAAGTTCACTTTTAATTTGCCTATAATGTTTTTTTACACTGACAGTGGAGTTAATTACATGTTTCACACACAAAATGTTGTCCGTTAATAGTAATAATCATCATCACCTGCTCTGTGATTGACAGTGAGCAGATATTGTTTAGAGTTTAAAGTCTTCACAAAGAATTGACAGCAATAATTTCAATATTAAGAGGTTAGTAGAAAATGTTGGTTATAATAATAAACAATTATAAACAAAGCTATGGTACTTGATAATAGAAATAACATTTTTATTAATAAATTCGTAATAGAGTTTTCTTTCTTTCTGTCTTTTGTTTCAGTCTTTGTCCAGTAGGGAGCGTCAGATCTGTAAAAACACAAATCATTTTTTCAGTTTTTACTGTAAAACACAGCTCAAACCTTTTGCTTTACACCTTTACAAGACACAGGAAACTATTTTAAAATGTAAACAGATGTCAGTCTGGATGATTTCTCTGATGACTGATCAACAATATGTGAACGACAATTGAAAATGTATTAATTCAGTCTATGAATTACACTCATCTTTTACATATTATAGTGTGTAAATATAGAATATTACAATATTACATTAAAATATACAAGAATATAGTCTTGTAACCTTTGTAAACATAATGTCTCACTTGTTTTTTGATTGTGAAATATCCCATAAATGTAGCATAAATCTGCAGTCTCACTTTTTTTTGAAGATACTAATTCTTTCTAATTTTAATCTGAAATATTGTTTGTGTTACCATGATAATCCAGATGATGGCGCTCTTGGATATCGTTTTATTTTTCATTACTTTGTATGCAATTTTCTTTTACAAAGAAGCTTTTCTAGTGTAGTTTATTAAAACAATACAAAGTAATAAGCTCGAACATTTAACGACGTTTTCCCCCTGAAACCTCTGACTGAATATGTTTGAATGTGTTTATATATATCCCTGTTAATATATTTTATTTTTTAATTATTGTCCTTTATAATTCACATGTTTTGCTCTTCGTATGCGATTGATAACTCATATATATTCTGTATGTGCAGCTATTTATCTTTTGTATATTATCATTCTGTCAATAATAAAAAAGACAAAACAGCAGAAACAGCTAAGTAGCTAATGTTAGCTATAGCTAATGTGGCAACTGTCAGCTCGTTATACACAAAGATAATGTGGCTAATTAAAACACTTACAACTCTAAATATATTTAAGTAATAACGGGAATATGTTCCTGGTAGTAGCATATATAACGTTAGTTTATTATCCCAGTATTTTACATTAAAACTAATGAAGTAGGCTTAGCTAGAAGCTAACTAGCACCGAGCATTAGCTAGCTGCAAATCAAAACATGCGAAGTTGTTGTTGACAATCAGTGACTGCAGGTGAGAAAATAAAAGCTGAATTCATTGTAGTCTTTTTGTTTAATAATAAAAAGGGTTGTGTTTCAGTCAGACAAAGGTCTGGCACATGCAGCAGCCTTACCGGATTCATCTGTGACATACGGGGTTGCCATTTTGGTGTAACGTGTTGCTCCGCTCGGTCGGTCGGTAACGCTCGATCGGACGGTAACTAACGTCGCCTCGCTCACTCTGATCCCACGCGACAGCGAAATACAACTTTATCAACTTGTTCCCTCGAGGTGAGAGCTGTCATGGCAGCTTGTACGGACGGTAATCACAGTGAGGACGAAGCGCAGGAAAAGCTAATGCTAAACAAGTGTGTGGTTGATGTAAACGTTCGGGCGGTGCGAGAGGGCAAATCGAGCGAACCCTTTTTCTTCGGAAATGACGACGTGGATCGTGGGTTGCCAGGTTTGGACCACAGCCTTTTTTATGATAAATATTACATTAAATTCATAAAACTTAATGCAAATGAACAAGTATTCCCTATTTCACTAAATTTCTACAGTGAAGTTAAATTATATATTAGGACTCTCAAATTATAAACACTACAAAAAAAAACATTGGTGGAAAGTCATTAGGTACTTAAGTACAATTTTAAACTCTTTAGAGAAGAATAACATGTTTTTTTATTACTATAAATTTATATTATTAAGGTTTATTTATCTATCTATTTCTATCCATAAATAAATATTATTATTATTATTATTATTATTATCATTATTATCATTATTATTATAAATGAATAGCCTTGTTTGTCTGGGTGAGCATGTCTGCAAAAGATTGAAATAAGGTCTATTTACCAGAAATGTACATACATTTGGACTAATAATGGAGAATAAGAAAACTGAATAGAAGAGACCCTTTAGCTTGTTTTGTGTCTTTTATTAAGTTATATTTCTGTTTACATTCTGTGCCTTTTTTCTTAAGGGCCTACTACAGATGCTGTATCACTTGTGTTGTACATTTTCCACTTATATATCATATTTTTACAGTGTGATATTAGTACTTTTACTTAATATCTGAATATTTCCTCCATCACTGTTTGTCATTCATTTCAATGACACCGCAAGTATTTTCAATGAAAGTCAATCAGTCAGAATATTTCTGTCTCTGCTGTGTTAAATTATAATATTCTCATTTTAATTTTTGTCGCCTTAACTTTCTGTAAGTGAATACTAAACTTCCCATATAGGCTACTGCACTGAGTAAGCCTGAGAATAATGTTCTGCTCACATAAACCGGGAGATGATTGTCCTGGGACCTGAGACACAGAAGTAGAAATGTGTAAACCCAGTTTCTCTGTCCCAGTTCTCCAGTCAGAGACCTCTGGGACGCGGCTGCTGATCTGACAAACAAGGCCACGTTATTCCACTTTATTTTATTTATGGTGCACAGCCCATCTCTGACATGCTCATCAGCTGCAGACATATGAATCCTGCCAGGTTGTATAGATACCAGCTGATACTGCAGCTCGTGAATCTGCCTGTAGCTAATAAAAAAGACTTTATCTGATCTAATCTTTCCACCTACACTAACCACCAGACAGCTTTCCTTATATCTACATTTAGTCAAGATTGTCTTGCTGTTTTGTTATCTATGTTTTTTGATTTTCTAAAGTGCACATTTATGAAAGCATTCAGAGGCTATAGATCATATTTTTAAAAGAGGGAAGCTCATGCAAAACATGTGTTTGTTTTCAAACAACTGTGGTCGAAATAATAATCAAACATAACTCTAAATGTGCACATGTCACTTTTACTGAAATCACATGTTCCTACTTTATGGAGGCAGAGCTGCATGTAATGTTTTTCAGCTCTCATAAACAATGCTGGTAAAGCTGTGAATGCAGAAGAAAGGAAGAATACTTAATGTTTATGCAAAGTGATAAAGTATTGTGAAAAATACAGGAGGTGGGATTAAAGATAAACACAACAGAGCGTAAAAAAAATTAATATATGTATAGATATATTTGTATATATAATAAAAGAAAGGAGACAGAGATCATGAGGCAAATTACTGTCTGAAGTGTGTGGATGTTAAGATAAGTGAGTTAACATAAAAAGAACATATTTGATTTGAATGATAATATGGGTATAATTATAATTAATTCTTAATTTGCTTCCTTCATATTGATGTGAATGTATCATGAATGTATAATGCTGGAAACTACCGCCTGATGTTTAAAAAGGGGCTTCTTTGAAACCAACCTGGCAACCCGGAGGAGCCTGGTGGAGGAAAAATATTGCCCCGAGCAGCAGCAGCAGCAGCCTGCTCGGCATTAAGACGACTGGCGGAGGAAGCTGCAGTAACAAGAATTCACTGCTCAGTTATCTTCTCAACACCAAGTACGTATATGTAACAATGTGTATCCACTAACACATTATCTCTAATTTAATACGTAATGCTTTAATGGTGACGCTAGCTAAGTTATTAGCTAAGAGATGGCTAGCTTTACAGCAGAGCGTTGAATAATAAAAGCTAGCTGCGTGCTAGCTAAAGATGCATTCAAAGGTCCGTCCATAAAGAAGGCGTTTTTACTTTATGCTGCATTTAGTCATTGTCAGTGTTGTTTTTGGGGGATTTAACGATAATGGTAAATGACTGCGGTCAGAGCCCCGCTGAAAGCTAATCACACAGCTTTAGGTCATGTTAGCAAGCTAACGTTAACGCAACCTCCGGACTTCAGCAGCCAAAAAATGTGAACCGAGAATCACCTAAAACGTTAAATTCATCTTAAAGTTAGCAAAATATGTGAAGGTTGGATAAGCTTACATTTCACACAATCATGTGTCGTAAGGAATTTAACAGGGTCGGTCAGCTAACATGAACACTGGTTGATGGTTCGGCGTTAAGATATGTATTTTCCTGCTGAGATTGTAGGAAAGTCTGGACATTTGGATGTTTCTACAGATATTCTGAGGCTAATTCGACTTCTGCATGAAGCCGAATTGCACGGATTTTAAATTGGTATATAATCTGAGATGCTAGCAAGATGACGGGGATCTCTATCTGACAAACGAGCTACAATTTAACATTACCTGTTTTAATTAAGGATGTTTGGCTTTATAGCCGGATTAAGAAGTGGAGAAGCTGCTGGGCCCAGTTGCTGGAGGGCTGGTTGAGTCACTTTTAAGAGAGGACATCATTTAAACACATTCAGACATAATAGCAGTCAAGATATTTTTGAGGTATCAGTATTAATTAATCAGCAGGGTGTTGGCATCATTTCCAAGACCAACCAAGATGGATTTAGAGACCAGATGTTACTTTACAGCCATGTTACGTGTAGGAAACTCTGGACATTTGGAGGTTTTTACAAATATATTGACGCTAATTTGACTTCTGCTGCAAGCCGAATGGCCAGGACTTTGATTTAATATATAAGATGCTATCAGTCTGATTTAAATTAAACATATTTAATATATTTTCTTGCCTGGAATAAGAAGAGCTCCATGTTTTCTGCGAAGACTTTGTGTTTTACTGAATGTAATATCATTCACAATGACTGTATAATGTTCAGACTCTGTGACCTTCTCATTTACTTTCACTCGCATACATAGAGGTCTAGGAAAAATCATCTTTATAAAGGGTAAAAACAGGTAATGAGATTCATAACACGATAGAAACGTCTTAATCTGTCTGTTTATAACTAAAGAAAATATAAAAAAGCTTTCTACTAAAATATCTTAAAGCTTGAATACTCTGAAATCCATCTGAATTGTAGTTATTTCCACTTACTATATGTCTCCATTTCTTTTATCTTACCCATTTAACCAAAGTTCAGATATAAATGTTGATGATAAACGTTGTTAGGTTAGTTAGGTTGTAAATCTTTACTTTAAGACTCATGCACTTTGTCAAATCTAGACAACGTGTTAGTATATATTTTAAATCCCATCTGCTTAGTGTCTGAATCCATATTATCAAGCTTCAGATATCTTATCAGGGAGTTTCACATATCTGCATTCTGTCTTCTGTTAACTGTTTTGTGATAAAACCGAACTCAGTTTGTCAGGAGCTCAAATTATTTGGCTGTGATGATAAACTATTTCTAATTGAACTCAAATTGCACCTTCATTGACTACACAAGGCTGTGGCAGAAGCTTCTTCTAAATTTGTTTTATTCTTCAATATAAGCAAACTTCTGTGTCCCCAGTGTTTAATGCCAGTGCCGCTGACTGAGCACTTCTTCTGCGTTACATCACAAGAGCACCTGGCTCTCTCGGAGACTCGAGCACCATCCCTCTTGATAAACACAATGCATCCTAGTTCTGCTTGAGTGCCGTCTGCAGTGTCACTTGTTGATTGTGCTCATGTAGTTTGACGTCTGGAGAGGTGTGGTGGAAATGGCACACAGAGTCGCAGAGTCCTAATCAACAGGGTGTGGGTTTGTACAGGCTGTAAGTTTCTCTTTACAGAGAACCCAGGACAGAAAGGGAAACCTAAAAGTTATGAAACAGCTGGTCCATAAAAGTCCAGATTGCTGGAGGTCTGTTGAAGCATTTTTAAGACTAGAGGGGAAATAATGGAAACTGACTGGGACATGGCAGGTTTATAGACTTTTTAGGTTTTACTTTTCTAGCTGCAGAAATGGCAAAATGTGTTTATTATTTTATTGTATTATTGTGTTTTTATTGTATGTCTTTTTTTAATCCCAAGTATTTCTCTGCTTGCACAATAAATTGCAGACTTTATCTTAATTTGAAAACCGAGAATGGAAAGTAGGGCAGAATGATCTAATTGTGATTTATTTTTGATTGATATTTAAATTGCAATATCATTTTTTAAATTTAATATTTATTAAAAAATGTGAAGAATTATCATGCGGTGATTTTTTGGGAGGATCTGCACAAAACAAAGATTATTTCTTAGTTTATACAATATAAAGTGTTGGCACATCTCTGCAGTGCCACAATATTACATTTACAATTATATTTTAACACACATTTAGCTTTTTAACAAATATTGTGCATCCTGTGATTTGAAAATTGCGGTAGGCCATTATTATTATTATTATTATTTATTAATTTACATAATTTAGTTTTATATTTATTTAAAAAAAATGTATAAGACAAGATACAAAAATAAAAAGAGAATATAAAATTTGCCATAGACCAAATTGCAATTTTGATCAAATTGATTAATTGTTCAGCTCTAGAACAATTTTTGCCGTATATTTAGGGCTTAAACATTTTCCTAAAACAAACCTTCTTTCTGTTTTTATTAATAAGACTTCCAGTCGTCTTCTCTGTTTCATTTGACTTTGCAGTAGCAAAATGAGTCGTGAAAATTAAAAACACATTTACAGGAGAAGCGGTGTCCAAAGTCACAAACCATTTGTGCCATCGGTTATGAGTTTGGCTGTAGGAAAATCCAAAATGTTTGAGGTAGTTCTTGATCATGCATGTTAAAAACATTTGTCTTCAAAGGTTCCCAGACTGTGAAGAGAGAGACTCACACACTCACACACACACACACTCCTGCAGAGAAGTGAGAAAAAGAGGAACCACACTTCAAAGATGTTTCTCTACAGTCCTAACTTCCCCTCCTAAACTAAATGCAGAGTTTCTGCCAAGGACAATATTAAGTGCAGGTTTCTTTGGAGAATGCTCTGCCAGACGGACGCTAACTTATTGAAATATGTTGTTCATTTATATTTCATAGCCAGAGGAAATGGATTTATTTGCATTCATATTTTCACATGTTGCAAAAGTGGAGATTTGTGCATTTCTGGTTCATGCAGCGATGCGGCAGTTACTTTGATTTGTTTCTTTCCTACTTTAATTTTCTTTTTACTCCTTTTCCCCCGCATAGATTTGGATCAACTTGGTGGAGAAACGAGAGGAAAACTCGAGGCCCGATCGGAACCTCGCACTTCCAACTCGCCTGCTGGTTGTGAGCCTTGTTGGCATCTTCTTTACAAGAAGAACTTGAAGTGACCACTCCTGGAGCCTCGTTTGAACATATTTACAGCGGTAATAAAGTCTTGAGGAAGTACAATACGAGCATTTCCTGGACACTTCTGTGTGAAACATGGCAAAGAAAAACAGTCAGAAGGGTATGTATTTACTTTTATTCACTCCTTAAAGAAATTATCAAAATAAAAATCAATATTTTATGTGCGTGTGTATATAGTACACGCACACACAAAGGCTACATCATATAGTTGAAGATGGTTTAAGCTACACGTAGATCATAGTTGAAGACGAATAAACAGCTAAATGTGTGCATAACGATGAGTTTACTTGGAATTTTAGGGGGAAATTAATTTGCAGATGGCATTACTTTTACAGGGAATTAGAATAGTTATTAAAGTAAAAGCTGGGGACATTTGCAGTGACTTTAACCTACTTTCAAGCACAAGAAAACAGCTTTCAGCTTCAAAAAAATGCCATTGGAAGCCTTCATTGGTTATTAGTCATTTAAATCAGATGCAGATGTGACAAGTTTTTTTTATTTTATTTCACAAGTCATTGCTGCTTGTGCTGGGAAATAAAGTGGCTTTGCTTGTGGAAGTAAAACGTCCTTCCACAAGTACAATGTGCAGTGATGCTAATGTCTGCATTTTCTCATCGTGTGGTGTTTTTAAATACAAATGATGCCTACAGTGAGGCAAGTTTATTTATGCAGCACATTTAGGCAACAAGGCAATTCAAAGTGCTTTACATAAAAGACATCGGAAGCATCGAGACAAAGTGCAGAAGACACACACCACAAAATGATATTCAAATATAATTAAAAACATTAAAGAGCCAAGAGAATGGAAAATTAATTCAATTCCTTTGAGAAGTGGAAAATGTGTTGATAGTTTTCTTTTGATTTGTTCCAAGTTTCCGCTTTTTACTTGAAGATGAAATGTCTTGACGAGCACACATCTGCCATTATAACGTGAGACTTCTTTGAAGATGTCTGGTGGCTGTTTTGTTTTGCAAATGATGCCTCACAGTGGTTTGCAAATAGGATTTGAAGGCCTGCACAGACAATGGAGTTTGTTTTTGTTATATTGCGTGCAGATACGTCGGGGGTGGTGTTTGACACTCGCTCAAAAATGGCCATGTCCCAGGGAGGAACAACGGAGCGGATGAAGGAGAAGGTAAGAACACGCCTGCGCAGAGAGGTTCAATTTGAAACAAAATCTTACTTTCTAATAATGATAGCTTCAAATCCGCTCAGGAAGTCGAACATTTCCTCTCTGGATTTACTCCCAAGCCTTGACATTCAGTTTCATTAGTTGAGGGTCTGCAGCACAGTTCTGGCAACACGAGAGAGGAAGTTATAGGATTGCTAAAGGAAAAGTGCAATGTCTTTTATGGGAGTTCATTTATCATTTTCTGTAACAGTTATTTAGATGTTCAGGAGCTCAACGACTGAAATCCCTTGGAAAATTATTTTTGCGTGAAGTATGTATTATTAAGTAATCTCATGATGAGCCGTGTCCTCTTTAAAGCTGTTCATCTATAATGGAACTTTATAGGAAATGGGACAAAAACAAAGGTTTGGGTTTGCAATAAAAAGAAAAGAAAGTGTTTTTTTGTTTTTCCAATAGAGATGCACCAATTGCTGTTTTCTTGGCCAATTTTAGTTTCTTTCTAAGAACTAATAATTGACAGCATGCACAAACATTTTTGTAACTTTTCTGTAATGGAAAATACAATTGTGTGTTTTTTCATATCAGAGAAAAATATACAGGGATCTATTTTATTATCCATCTAAAACAATGTATTTTATCTATTTATTTATATAAACTTTTTATGAATCAGTTTCTATTTACAAGAATGTAAATGTGAGTATTATATTAACTACTGACTGAGGAGAGGCAGAGAAGAGACGCTCACTCTGAGCAGCATGCATGGAGATGATTCAAATAGAATGTTTTAAAAATATATTTCACGCTTTTTCCTTCATGGTCTGAGTTAGTCGGTAAATTTACTCTTAACTTTTTTCGAAAGTCGAAAAATAGTCTGAAAAGTTTCTAAATCTGGCGAGAAAGTCACTGTGTGTGACTGTGTGTGACTGTGTGTGACTGTGTGTGACTGTGTGTGACTGTGACAATGGTGTGTTGCTCGCTGTGCGTGCAATGCAACGTGAACCATCGTGCAGCGCATGTTCAGCTTCGTCCGGTCACCGACCGCTCGCTGCGTCTCTAGTTTCCGTGCTTTAAAGAACATTTTGAGTTGCATTGAACCTCAGTGGCAGTGAATGAGTGCAGCCAAAACTCCTAACAAATACTTTCGGTTTTTAAAAACCGTGATGTGAGCTATGGATAGTTGTCCCCTCCAAAAATAAACAAAAGTAAAAATAAAACTGACACATACCACAGACAGGCGCATAAGTAGTATATTAATAATAAAAGCAAGAGTTCAGGGCTTCAAACCAAATGTTAATTAAATGTTAAATGTCATTTTGAATGTACAGTTATTTCTCATTAAAACCTATTCCTCTCATACTTTGTGCTTCTTCTTGTTCACAGATCAGTGCCGTCAGGGCCATCGTCCCCAATAAAAGTAACAATGAGATCGTGCTGGTGTTGCAGCATTTCGAGAACTGTGTTTGCAAAGCCGTCCAAGCTTTCATAGAAGGTATGAAGACGTCACTGTTTGACCTCCAGAGTGTGAAATGATGGGCCTTATACATAATTACTGTAGTTGTATCATCCCCCTTATTAAAACTAGTAGTATTGCATATTTTTGAACAATTGTAAGATAATTACACCACATGAAGAAAGTATATTTGGCCTTATGCGTCACTTAATAAAAATAAGTTGATGCCCTTAGAGGACAATAACGTTATACATCATATATATATTTCACTAGATAAATCTTTTAATCATCTTCAGTCCTGATCATAACTACCAAATATTCATTAATCTTCAGAATTCTAATGTGTTTCAATGGGGACATGTTTGTCCTTAAGGCTCTGACTGTCTGTATTTTGGATGCAGTTTATTATAAACTTATTATAGGAGCTGAGGTCCAACATTCACACCCGTGGCACAATATGTGTCAACATTTAAAAGCCAAAAATGACCCCAGTAATGCACAAGAGTTAAGATGACTTGTAATATGTGATCTGCCCTCACGCTGACGTATTATCTTATCTTATTATACATCTAGTGTTTCCAGCCCTACCTTCCTGCATTTAAGTCAGACCTGGCATTGCTTGTGTTTAACGTGACCTTGACAACCTCTTGTTTTTATTCATACTTGTCATGCTTTCTATTCAGAAGTCTGAGCGTCATCTGCATGGTTTTTGCAGGTTTAATTATAGAACAAGAAGGTTGTATGTCACGCGGCTTTGTTCCTTTTATTTGGAGGCATTTAAACAACACCCCAGGGCATTCAGATATTGAGATTGGAGTTAAAGCTGGTCATGCACCGCCTTCGTCATCAATGTTTGCTTTACACCTCAGGCAGCGCAGTGCAGATCCTGAAGGAGTGGAATGTGACCGGCAAAAAGAAGGTGAGAACCTGAAAAGCTGCATCTTGAATGTCTTTGTTGAGCAAGCATGACCATGTCAGCTCTAGTTTTAAAGTCTTTGAAAGTAATTCTTGTCCTTTTTTAAAAGTGGATTTTTATTTATTATTTTATATATTAATTGTTGAATAACGATTGAGGCAGGAAAATTGTCTTTTTTTTTTTTAAAAGCTTAAATCTTTTCTTTATGACGCCATATTAGGGCCATTGTTGCAAAAAAAAAAAAAAAAAAGTTTAAGTTACGGAGCCGGGTGAGAATTTCAAAGACTAAATTTAGTAAATTTCCGAGGAAAAAATATTGTTTTTTGGGTCAACGAGCCACATGGCTTCACTGCTCCAGGTCGGATGAAGCTCCTCTCAGCACAGTGAACACAAGGTTGCACACGTTGGTGAGGAGCTGCAACAGGATGGAAAGTCCAGATGCTGATGATAATGTACTGATTCTGGGCTAAAATCACCAGGATTTACTTATTGCTAAATCCCACTGCATAGTATAATTTAACAAGTCATTACTGCAGCGTAATGCACAGCAAGCAGAGAGGAAGTTGATCCAATTTATTGCAAAGTGAAGCCATGTGGTTCCTTGACAAAAACCTCCAGTACTTCCAGAGTTTTCTCGCAAATTTCCCCAAAAAGGTTCTTGCAGATTTATGACTTTATAATCATGGAGGATTTCAAATTTTTCTCTCGTAAATTTAACACTTTAATCACTTTAATAAATTTAATTCTTCAAAATTCTTGAGGATTTTTTCCTCTGAATTTTAAAACCCTCTCCCAGCTCCAAACATTTATTTATTTATTATTATTATTTTAAATACATACAATGGCCCTGATATGCCGTCATATTTCTCTCCCTGTGTACTGAAATTGTTCCCAGTCACTGCTCTGACTAGGATAGACATAATGAACAAAGAGAATTTGAACAAAGACGTTTGACATTGATATCTCCGTGTCCAGCCCAAGAAGAAAAAGAAGCCCAAGCCTCAGCCCGAGGCTTCAGCAGAGCCTGCTCCGCCTGAGGCCGCCTCGCCCGAGGAGGGCAAGGATGAGCTGAACGGCTTTCATGCCAACGGATCAGTAATAGACGGAGAGTCTCTCGATTCCCTCAGCGAACAGTTGGACTCTGCCTCCCTGGATGCAGCCGAGCTGGACTCTGAACCCGCTACATCCGAAACCACCGGTAATAACGTCTCTGATGAATGATGACGGGCGGAGTCCTGCAGCATTTTCACTGCATGTCAGACGTTTTCTCCTCCTTCTTCTTCTCCTTCTCCTTCCTGCATCACTACTAATTTGTCTTGCCTCCATTGTTAGCAGCTTTTGGGGAAGTTGGTTTTGAATCTACTTGACTTGTTGTAAAGTCCTCCGTCTTCTCACAGGTGCGGAAGCAGAAAGTCAGGGTAGCGCTCCAAGTCCCCCCTTACAGCAAGCGGGGAGGAATCACCAGGCTCCCAGAGGCAACAAGAACCGACACAGGCCAGGCTCAAACTCTCATCCACCTGCTTTCTCATTTCCACCCTTCGCTGACGAACAAGGGTCGTCAGGAGTCAAGAAGATGGGTCGGTACCTTCCAAATGATCTCGTCCTGCCTGTAGTTTATTAGAACGCAATGATTTAATAACCGTGAGCTGGTAACATGTGTTACATGTGTCGTAGCACCTCTTCAAGTCCAGTTTAATGTCCGCCCTCAGCTCCCAACATCGACCGCTCTGTGAAGGACCTGCAGAGATGCACCGCCTCGCTGACTCGCTACAGGATAGTGGTCAAGGAGGAGATGGACTCTTCAATCAAGACCATGAAGCAGACGTTTGCTGATCTCCAGAGCTGGTGAGGACATTTCTTCTAATGATAAACTTTATTTGTAAAGCACCTGTCATAGAAGACATGCAGCTCAAAGTGCTTTACAATAAGGAAATGACATGATGAAAATAGACAGAATCAGCTCCTCTGATGGTCCTTTTTTTCTTTCCAATTGTCGTTCTTCCGACTTCGGTGTGTTCATGAGCTTTAAGTCGTAATGTGGAAACAACATGGACGCTACAAAGACAATGTGTTGTATTTTATTGCTCAGAGCATTAGAACAACACGTCATCTGTTTCAGAGTTGTTCTGATTTGAGAGGCGTTCAGCTGAATTTTCCCAGTTGGGAACAAATTTTTCCGAGTATTCCGACATCATGTGAATGCAGCACAGATGCCCTATCTCGCAACGTTAACGAAAGTGAAACTAAGTTTGTGTTTCTGCCCCGCGATTAGGATTCGCTCCAAAATGTATTGAGTTCTTGCTCGGCCCATGCTGCACCCTTCCACCAAGTTTAATGAAACACCGAGAATTTGTTTTTCTGTAATCCTGCTGACAAACACGCAAACAAACCAAAAACATAACCTCCTTGGAGGAGGTAAAAATGGAATACATATAATGCGTAAATGACATTACAACAGTTTTTTAAATAATTGAATACTATATGTCTGAAGCAAAGTGGCCTGTATCAGGAAAGGCTCAGCTAGTAAAGGCTAAACTGAAGAGATCAGTTTTTAATCTTCTTGTAAAAGTATTTAGCGACGCTGGCTTCCCTGATATCTATAAGTAGTGTGTTATATGGCTTTGGGGCATAATTGACAAAAGCTGCATCCTTGATTTTCCTTCGGCCGTTGCTGGAAACATCCAATAAACCAGCAGCAGATGGTCGCAATGTTATTAAAGGCAAATTCTCAACAAGTTAGCAATGTAGCTTGTTCCCAGCTCATTAAGGGAGCTGGACCTTATAATTAATTCTGAATGTTACAGGACTGTCTGGTCATGGCTGTAGTTTAATGTTAAAATACTTGAGATGTTGAAAAGTGAGTCGCAACCGAACACTTGTCAGGCGTTTCCACCACAAGAACCTTTTTGAGGAACTATTTACTTCCTTTATGATGGTTCATGATAATATATGATGCGCATCATGATTATGGATGTCACGATGCTCATTGGTGCATTATATTTCGTGACCAGTAGAACTTCACATTTCTCAATACCACGGTAAAAAGCAAACCAATAAATGCCATGCACTTCAACTTCCTTTATCATTTCATACTGTTTTTTGTTAGAGTTAAACTAATCTAATATCTATTTTATATCGCTGCAAAACGTATCCTTCAAACCACTGGATTTATTAAGTTATTAAGTTTCTCGCCAATAAACACATTTTTACAAGACTACATTAAACGCATGATAACGTTATAATTTACCTAATACTAATTTTTAATAAAAATTTTAAGAGCCTGAATGCACCACAATACTCCTATGGAACCTCTGTTCACCGGCTGCTAACAGCTAACGTTAGCTATTTTACAAAAACCACACTTTCATATGCATAAAATCGGACTAAAATTAAAAGTAAAGGTTTTTTAATGCCGTCAGAACGAACAGTGGGGTCTTCACGTATCACAGCTCCTGTAACATCAAAGCTAAACTTTTGTGTAATCTGCGCAAAACCTCCAAAATAAATAAATAAAGCTTTAGGTAAACTCGGTAAATAAATGTGCTGCACATATGTTTTTAGCTATTATTAAAAACGGATACGCTCCATTATGACAACATGTTTCATACTTGAGTGTATCAATATTTTCTTCCACTCCTGGTAGAAAAGGCTGTTTGTATTCCATGATATCTCTTTCTGCAGTTCATAGGTGGTGTTGCTTTTTGGTAGTTTTTGCTGCATCAGTGTGTCAAAGGGCGTTTTTCTTACCTTTGTCCTGCTTAATGAGTCAGTCGGAGTTTTACATAACAGGAAACAAATAGAAACTATAAACTGTTCAACCTCAAGGACACAAATATTAGACTACATGGAAAGTTCATTGCAACTATTATAACAATTACTATAAAACTAAAGAACTACTGTTATTTTGTTTTAAGCTTTAAGCATTTGTACATATTACTAATACTTTAGTTTATAAACTTCATAGATCCTACTAGCAGATCTGAAAAAAAATCGAGGTTCACCTCTTTTTAGCTGCAATAATGAATTGAAACCCCGATAAGTGACTTCATTACATTTTTAATTAACGATACAAGTGTTATTAGTATGTGTTGTATTTCATATGGTAGAGATTCATTATTCTGCCTGAAAAGCTGAAACCTGACGCTGCGGTTTCCTGTTGAGATGAATGGGATAGCTATTTAGCTCGTAGAAGTTGAACACTTCGTCTTTAACGAAGATAAAAGACGGATTGTTCTCTTCTTCTTTGTTTTGTCTTTTTTTAATTGCAGGTTGGTCATTTTTAAGCAGCCAGTACAGAAGTAGATACTGGGCAGAAAGCTCCTGTATGCCATGTTTTAGCTTTTTATAAAGACGGGAATACCTGTGAGAAAATACATCTAAAATACACAAACTACGTGACAATACTGGATTTTCTACTGGGCAAAATATCAGTATATACTTTGAGCATCTGAGTAATCAGAAGTCAGTCATAGATAATATTTAATGAATGATGAAAAGTTTGTCATGGGTGTCGCCTCATTCATGCCAGCGGCTGGCAGCCAGCTGTCAAACATGCACTAAAGTTACAAATACTCAAATACTGAAACATCTCTGCAGCAAAGCTACATTTAATCTGAAGAAAGGCCTATATAGAGACGTGAAAATAATTAAAAATATCAATTTTAATTCAAACATATCACAGTTCGGTCAGTTAAAAGTACCTATCGTACTTATAGTAATTTGAAAATCATTTATTTATTTAATTGTTTTTGCATGTTTTCTTTAAAACCCAGATGTAATATGGTACTTAAATGCAGTAAATGGGTTTAGTTTTGACAGATTATTTTATGTAATTAAAGCAATAAAAATGTGAATTTTTCTAAAAAAGGAAACTAATCAGTTCTTAATTTTAAGTCTTATTCTCTCTTTTGTATATTTATTATTTCTCTTAAAGCAAAAGTATTTGTTATCCAATTACTTATATAACGAATTATTGTTATATTTATAAACAATCTTTGCATCTAAACTTCGTTTAATCTGAAGAAAGGCCTTTTTATAAGAGTAGCCCATAAGATGTTTTGTTCTTTTTAGTCATTTTAAAAATGTATTTATTTATATTTTGCATTTAAAAAAAAATAAAGTTTTATTAAATGCGTTAAGTTTGGACAGATAATATGCAATTTAAACAATTAAAATGTTGATTTTTCTAAGAGGGGAAACCAATCAGTTCTTCATTTTAAGTCTTATTCTCTCTCTTATATATTTACTTTTGCACTTTAATAAAGCAAAAGTATTTCTTATCCATATCCGTTGGAATACTGGATTACTAAAATAATCGATATCTGCAGCCCGACACATAATAGAGCGGTTATTTTTCTATTTTTCCTCAAAGTCAAACTCCTTAAAATTTAATCTTTGTATCAGAATTTGATTCATTAGGTTCAATAAAACTTTAGGGTTGTATCGAATGTCTTTATAAAAAAAATAAAAATTTTAAGCTTTTTTTTTTCCCCCCGAGGTTTTCGAATGTCTGTCTTCATATTTTACGACGTCATCACTCAAAGACCTTTTAGTTATTGTGGTTATATAAATGTAATTTATGGTTCTGTTAGTTTGTACAGGTGTGTGCAGCGAGCCGGAGAGAAAACTGTTTTGTGAGCGCAGTGAAAAAGTTGTTTTTGAGGCTAAACGCCAACAAATATGTCCAGAAGCAGAATATTTCTTTAGGTTAAAACGTGTGAATTATTTTATTTCAATAAATGTTGACTTCTGGACTTTAAACGCTGCAGTTACTGGAAATGTTTGGATCACAGAAACAAATCCTCTGCAGCACCACTGGAATCTAACTCCTGATATTATAATAGTAATATTAGTGCAGCCTCATCTTTATCTCACACTTTAAACGCATAAATAGACATTATAGATGGCAACAAAATTGATTAATTTAGAATTTGAATGTCAATGTTATGAATAAATCTTCAAACTATTCAGTATAATCCCATAAAACTAAAGAGCCGGATCTTTGGAAGTTTGTTAACCTTTGGAATTAATGCGTTTCCCTCTTGGAGCATCAGCATCAGTTTTCTTAATTCTTCCATGGTGTACAGTATATTACATAAATTGTTTAAAAAAACAAATTGGGATAATTGTGCACATTTTTGGACTGAATTATATATATTTTTTTCCAGGTCTGGATAAATATGGGAAATTTGTGTTTCCAGACTTTTTGCCCAATCCTGTTTTCTAAAATCTAACAATCTGAATTTCTATTGTCAGAATATAACATACATGTTAACAGTTGGATCTTAAAAACATTTAATAACATAAGAACATCCAGCTATTTATACTTGAATCAAATGTGGTCTGACAAACCTACCGCGAAGTCTGGAAACTGTGCAGGAAGCCAGTTAAAGGTGCTACAACGCGCTTAAAAACCTGAGCAATATTTCACACATCACTTATGGAATCCATGATATGGAACTATTTCCCTTAATTATTAATTAAATGCACAATTTATGAGCTTTTCCCCCCTCACCTGTTTATGTCTTAATAGCAGCTGAGATATTAAACTGTGGTGTAATAATACACAAGGTTATGATTTATGTGCAGTATCATTTCCTGCTTGTATCACACAGTACAGAACTTTCATGTATTAATGCTTGAATTGTATTAAGTGTGCAGAATTTTGTCGTAATGAAAGTCCAGTGAAAAGTCTGCGTTCACAATATTTTATCGTGGAGTGATTTAAAGAAAAATGACTTCTTCTTCTTCTATTTCTTTCATGTAGTTTAATGGACAGAGAAGTGACTCTACTGGGAGAAATGGACAAAGTGAAAGCAGAGGCCAGTAAGTACTGTGTTTTTTATTTATTTTTTGCAAGTATGTAATCTGAACCAAAACCCTGGAGCTCTGCGTATTCTTCACGTATAATTATCACCCAAGGGCCTGGAAAATCTGACCTAAATCACTTCCGGAGACGTAGTAAAAGAGATTGTTGTGTCCCAGTTTCAAAACTGCAGTGGTGTGTGTGTGTGTGTGTGTAACATGACAGAGCAAGACTGCATATTTGTACAAGTAGGCCATTCTCTCTTCTTCTGTCCTCTCAGTGCAGAGTGTTGTGAATTCCAGGCCTGGAAAAAGTGAATAGTGTCAGGTGTCAAGGTGCGCTCAATGGCGTCTTTGTGCGAGGTGATTGGGGAATTGAGAGGAAAGCGAAGAAACTCTCGCATTTCTTCGACGTTACAAAAGCCAGGTTACCTAAAAATGTACCTGTACTAATCCCCTTCCTGTGTTTTTACTGGTGTTTCCTTTTATAGTCTTTAGATCTCTTGCAGGGCAAACAGCTCTGAATGTAGATGTGAAAATGAAGGCTGCAAATGAATTTTTTTCATTTTAGATTAATCTGCAGATTATTTACTAGATCTATAAAATGTTTTTGTGAAACATCTTGATCCCAGTTCCTCAAAGTCCAAGACGATGTCTTTTAAACCCAAAGATATTCACTTTAATATGATGTAAAACAGAGAAAAGCAGAAAATCTCCACTTGAGAAGCTGAAAACAGCATTTTTTCAAAATGGTTCATAATAATTTCACGTCGACTAATTGATGCAGCTTTAAACGGCAAAAATGAAAGAATCCAAACGAACCAAAATGACGTCTCCGTTCTGATCATTACAGCCCCGTCCTTATTCGTCCGTCCTGTAGGTGCCAGTGGTGCCAGTAGGTGCGACTGATGTACTTTATTTATCGATGCCAATTATTTTCTTAATTAATAATTAGATCTATAAAATGTCAGAAATGAACTTCCTTCAGTGGATGAAAGTAACTAAGTACATTTATTCAAGTACTTTACTTAAGTACAATTTTGAAATACTTTTACTTTAAGTTTTTCCATCTCCCACAAATATTGTACTAATCTACATTTATCTGACAACTTTAGTTACTTTGCAAATTTTGATTATTAACACAAAATATAATCAACAAATAAATAATATTTTTTTTTATAGGTTAAGATGAACTTTATTGATCCCTTGGTGACATTCAAAGGCTACCCAGCAGTATGAATAGTAATTAAAATCAATAATATTATAAACATTATTTTGAAATGTACCGTTCTGCATGATGAGTACTTTTACTTTGGTACTCGATGTATATTTTGATGCTGATAGTTTTGTACTTTTCCTTAAGTAGAAGATCGGAGTTCTTCTTCCTCCCGACATTGATTGTTTGTTTTTGTACGACAAACGATTCAAAACCCAAAAATATTGAGTTTATCACGTAGGACAACAAATCTTCACAATTCAGAAGCTGGAAAACAGGATTATTCAAAACGACTTTAACAACTAATGGATCATCAAAAATAGTTGCCAATTAATTTCCCTTTTCATCGACAAAAGGATCATTTGTTTCCGCTCTAATCGATTAAATCCGTTTATTTTTTCAGTCTATAAAATACCATGAAATAGTTTGAAAACTGTCTTTATAAACTTCCCGACGCTGCAGATGTTGTCCTGTCCGAGTAACGGCACAAAAAAAATAATAATAATAAATTCAGTTTACATGATGTGAAATGGAAAGAAACGCCAAATCCTCACATAAAAGAAGCTGGACGCAGACGATATTTAGTATTTTCTCTGGGGACATTGGCTTTAATCTTTGACCCTTGTTTACTTTTAGCTGAGTCAGCTGCACTTTGTACTTGTCATATCAAAAGCCTACAGCTGAGTTCTCACAGGAAACTGAAACTTACCAGCACCACAGGGAATATCAGCAGTACAGAAAACGTATCTGCAGCTGTTTGATAATCGATTAATAATACAACATTTTCTCTCGCTGCAGCTTCTGAGTTTGCTGATTTTCTTGAATGTGACGATGAAATTAATTCCTTCAGGTTTTGGAATAAAGATCTGACAGAAGAAGACATTTAAAGGCATCAGGAAGCTGAAGGAGATTTTATAGACCAAAATAAAATGTCCCTCCCTTGCTCGCACCGCGGCCATTTTCGTACTCGACCTTCATGATCTTGCTGGCTTATCACAGGGACGACATGACACTTGGAGCCTGTCTGTCACTTCAGCAGGTTTCAGTGTTCCAGTAAGGGAGACCGGGGGAAGTTATAACATCTCAAATTGCACCAATCAGAAGAAACTAGAGAATGAAAAAAGAATAAACTGATTTTATTGTTGAATCATATATTACAGCAACCAAGTTAAACTATGCATTTAATTTACAGGTTCCATGAACTGAATTCTAAATATACATTTGTGTGTGTACACACACACACACACACACACACACACACACACTTCTGGCGGCCTTACTCTGACCACACCGTCTTCAAACTCAAACCTTATTTTGAGCTTATTTTCATCTCCACGTCCGGAGAGTTTTGTCATCTTACACGGTTACAACACAAAGTCTGTCCTCAAACGATCCCGGGGTCGCGGCCGGAAATCAAGGATTTGGTATCTGAATATCAAAGATATGCAGACATATTGTAGTATAAACTAAAAACGTCATATAGAAGATGTCTAATAAACAGAATTTTAAGCGTTTTTTTCTTTGACTATTAATAAAAATGTCAAAGTTGTACTCTAAGTATGTCCGTACCAGGATTCAAGACTTTATATTCTCAGTATGATGAGGGACAAAGTGTATTCTGATTGGTCGTCTCTGGGCACCTGCAGGTAAATGGATTTAGGTTGAACACACTCTGAAACAGCGACACGATGCACAAGAAAGTGCACATCTGGTAAAGATCCCATTTGTTGTGTTTCAGTGATGATTCTGGACACCCGGCAGAAGCGAGCGGAGGAGCTCCGGCGGCTGACGGACCAGTCGGCCTCCATGTCTGAGGAGCAGTTGACTGAACTGCGTGCGGACATCAAGGTACGAACCCTCGTCTGTCTCACGCGCGGCGTTTAACTCACAGCCGTTTGAAAAGCTCCTTCGTTGCAAAGTTATTGTCTCTTCCAAGGTCGACCACAAGCAGAAATGAATAAAATGCACTTTGTAGCACGCTGGTGATGAATACAATGCGTTGTCTGTCTTTTTCCCCACAGCACTTTGTGAGCGAGCGTAAATACGACGAGGACCTCGGCAAAGCTCTTAGATTTACATTTGATCTGGACCCGCTGAAGACGAGCATCACAGGCTTTGGATCAGGTGCAGCATCAGCTTCTTTGTTTTATTAGAAAAGTGAACATTTCTGAATATGCTCCTCCTCATTTTATTAATTCTGAATGATTCAAAATACTTTCCGCACCAATCGCAAAAGCAAACATTACAGCTGCTCATTTTCTGCATTTTATATTTCCACACTTTGTTTGTCAGCAAGGTTGTGATCGTTTTTAATATTAAATTCATGTTTTATTTTGTTTTGACTTTTCAACTTTACATTTAGTCGGTTTGTTTACAGTCTTAGTTTCAGATTTTCAGGTTTAGTTTTTATTTGGTCTGAACAATTCACATATATATATATATATATAGTTTTAGATATTTATTCCAAATCGTTCTGCCCTAGTTATTATATTTTTCATTTCTTAATATCCAACTATTCCTTCAGCCTGCAGATGATATTAAATTGCTTAAATTTTTTATTGATTTGTATTTGTTTTGTTTTTATTATGTGCTGAATATTCTCGACATTGTAAATGAATTTGAGATTAAATGAATATATTTAGTTTTTTTTTTTTTTTTTTTTTTAAAGGGCAAAGTATAATGTGTCGAGTTAAATATTTAAATCAAGTTTTTGAAATGTCCAAAGCTGAAAATGCAAAAAGAACTTTCTTCAGAAACCTTTTTTTCTTCAAATCTTTTCAAAGGTGTCTGTGTTTCTTTTAGAGGTTAAAAGTTTTACACCAAATCAGAAGATAACAAGAATCCAAACTTAAAACATTTTTGTGTTGATGTGTAAATCAAGCTCAACATAACTTATTTTAACCAATTAAAATTGGCTCTAATAAGCACATTTGTGCTGGCATCTAAGGTTTTATTTTTGGCACCTGAAATAATAAAAAAAAATATTTTGGCATTGGCACTACTCTAAATCCAAAGAATTATTATTAATATTCTCAGCGACGTTTAAGATCCTCCGATCTTCCTCTGGTTGCATATTTACGAATAGAAATGTCTTAAAGTAATTGGCATCATGTGGTTTCACAGTAAGCCAGGTAATCATTGTTGTTACTCATGTAAATTATTCATGTAATTAAATATGAATTCAGAATTCATGTAACTTTGCTGTACATGGCTGTCGTAAAGTAGAATTATGTAAAGTGATTTTAATTGTTTTTTTTCTTTCCCAGTTTACCATCCGCGTACAGGCTACTCAAACCGCTCCCGTTGTAGCTCCACGTCCTCTTCTGTCGCCAGCCCGAGCCTGCTGGAGACCCCTCCCCCTCCCACCCACACCCAAAGCATCCCCAGTGAGCACCGGCCTCCACCCAACAAACAGGTCAGCTGAGAGTTTTTCATTCCGAGCATGAAGATGTCTACTCGCTTCAGAAACGCCACCCTGACTTTTTACTCTCCTCGCAGATTTTCCAAGGCAACCGGCGTACCTTCCAGGGACAAGGCTACCACTCGGGGGGTCAGAGGTATAACGGCGGTTCCTACCATGACCGGAACGCCGGCCGTGCTAACCACCGCCACCAGAGTGACGGCGGCTCCTCCGGCCCCTCGCAGCACCCGCACAGCTCCAGAGGTCCCCAGTATTCCTCCACGGCCTCCTACAACCCAGAGCGGCCCTCCCACAACGGGCTGCCCCAGAGGCCTCCGCGGACGCACTGCCCTTGACATTGGAAATCCCGAGCAAAATCAACCCCATCTACTAACCCTTGCACTCCCCTCCCCGTACCCTCGCCCATACACTCCCCCCTCTACTAACTCCTCTCAATGAAGAATAGAATACAAGTTTACATATTTGCGTCAGTCGAGCTGTAGTGCCACCTCTTCGTCAGTCCTTCATCCTGCAGACTTGAAAAGCTCTCACTTGTTCTGTAATCTTCCTTTTGCATCTATCAGCTTCTATCTTTAGGCCCTTTGAGAGATTTCACTGCTTGTCAGTCTCTGAGACTCGACGTGATTACCTGCAACAATTTGTGCACTATTGAAGTTGAACTCTTAGTACTAATTTCTATTTTTGCCGTGGCTTGTGTCGGCTCCCTGATTTGCACCTCCAGATCTTTTTCTTTTTTTTTGATGTTCTCGACTCCCAGAACCATTTCAATGCCTTCGCTGTGGAAAGCGTTGGGAATGTGCAAAACTAGTTCTCGCATTAAAAGAGATGAACATGCAATCAACACTACAGATAATCTTTCCATGGTAAAAAAAAACAAACAAACATATCAAACTATAATCCAGAGCTTTTCGTATGGCTGCTACAAACGTGTTAACACGAGGACTTCATGTGAACACAGGCTGCCCTCGTAAAGGAGTAGTTCCACATTTTAGAAGTGGCTCGTTGTCTTTCTTGCAGAGTTGGATGAGAAGATGGATTTTACTCATGTCTGTACGATAAATATGAAGCTAGTTTAGCATAAAGGCTGAAGGCAGGTGCTTTGTTTCCTGTCACTCTGCAGAGCGTACAAAAACCGAAGTGTAAAGGCTACAAGTTGCTGTTTTACAGGGATAGAGCTGCAACGATTAGTCGATTGACAGAAAAGTAATCTCCAACTAATTAATCATTAAAGTCATTTTTGTTGCAAGTATGTAAAAAAAAATGCTGTTTTCAGTCCCTCAAATGTGGAGACATTTAGAGACATCCCCAAACTGGGATCGACATTTTTCACTTATTTTATAAACCAAACAATTAATCTAAAAAATAACCTGCAGACTAATCGATAATGAAACTAGTTAGTTGCAGCCGGGCAGATCAAACTAGCTTCCCCCTCGTTTCCAGTCTTTATGCTAAGCTAGCTAATTAACTGCTGGCTTCATATCTACCGTACAGACACGAGATCAAGCTCCTCTAATTCTCTGCAAGATTTCCCAAAAGCTGGAGCTTTTTCTTTAAATATTGACGTGTGCTGGCTCATCACCTTTTGTAGAATACCGTTAAACAATGTGTTTAAACTCCCAACAAAGGGAACTGTCCTCATGCTGTTCTATATTTAGTCAACATTTATTAATTTTCCTCCACACGCGCCGATTCTTCTTCTTCTTCTTCGTGTGGTTAATATGCACATGGCGTATGAAAGACGTGCTTGCCTTTCGGTCACAGAGAGACTTCACTTTTGCCTTTTTTCTCGAGACGTGGACGCCTGCATCATGACGGTACTCCAGAGTGTGCGTGCGATTTAGAATAAGATCTTCTCTTCCCCTTTTTTTATATTCTCACTGTATCCCGTCTGAACGCAACACTGATGAATGAATTGAAGGCCGTGTTGAACTCGCAGGTTGTTTCTTCTATGGCTGCCAGGTAGACGCTTCAAGGCTGTTTGAGGTCGAGTGTCCACAGCTGCTGAACTAAAAGCTGCTGAACACGTCATCGCGGGTGTTTTTCTCACGGTGGCCTCGTGTTTAAAGGGACTCCTCTTGTACTTCTGTAGATGCAGTATGTGGAGCTGCGACGCTGTCAGACTGCTTGTTACATAATTGCTGCATTTTCTCCATAACGTGTCGTCTTCCTTCGAGCAGACTTGGAAAAAAAAAAAAAAAAAAAAAATTTTTATAATATTTTCTCTTTCTCTCACTCTTTTGTTTCCTTGTGGGTTTTCTGATCATAGTGAGGTTTTTCTTTTTATTTGAGCTTTCTAAACTTAATGAGTTAATATTGTGGAGAGAAGAGCGTTAACTTGCAGTCTTTGGTTAATATCTTCTGTAATGACACATATGTTTTGAGTTAAAGGAATAGTTTGACATTTTGGGATTATGCTTTCGTACAGTTGGAAACACTTGTGATATTTAAGCATAAATCTCCTTCGTTTCGCTTAAGTTTTGCCTCTTGTTGCCTTTGGGGGAAAACGGTAGTTGCAGTTTCCGGCCTCAGGGGGGCAGTGATGAGCCAGAAACTAACAAAAAGGGGAAATTTCTGCTTTATGGAAAGTGTTTCCAAACGGTATTTTTTTCGGTTTTACAGGAGAAAAGACTTCAATAACTAAAAGGGCTCAGAGACACGGCTGATTATATAAGTGACATCTCCACCAACTTTCATGAACATTGGGTCAAAAACAACCTCTTTGTTGAAGTTTTGGTAAATGTACATCTGGTTAAAGAAGCGAAGCTTTTTCTTGTATAACTATGTTTCCTAAAATGTCAAACTATTCCTTTTTAATTTTTTCAGTGGCGGTTGTGTCATTAAATATTTTTTATTTACTACATTCTTTGTTGGCTGCAGTTTGACTTGATAAAGCTGCAGGACACGATGAACACACTTACTGCTTTTTACACACGTTGGTCTCGTGTGCGCTGGATTCGTTCAACCGAGCCTCCAATAGCTCAGATTTAGTCTGCCTCACTTTAACCACTTCTTTTAGTTTTACATTCCAAACTGTAGGAATATTAGTTATCGCCAAAGAAATAATTTCGTCCTGTTTTTTAAAGCTGCTGCCTTTTTTTTTTTCTCCCTTTCCTCGGCCTGTAAAAATGTTCCAAAGTGGATAAATCCACACGTCACCTCTTCTTCTTTTTCTGATTCCTTACTGTATATACATATATGTAGCTATATAATTTTGTGCTCACATGGGGCATTTTGTATGTGATATTCATATTAGGCATCATGGAGGTTAAAACATGTAGTTCATTCATTCTTCCAGTAGACCTTGTGTCCTCCTTTCTGAGACAACTGTAAACTCTCAAGTGCCTTTTCTTGTCTCCCCCAATTCATCGACACCCCCTCCCCCAGAGTATGGACCAAAAACCCCCCCCCCCCCCCCCCCCCCCCCCCTCTCTCTCTCCCCCCACTCACTGAATTGCACACTTTTCATTTACTACGAATAAACAGTTTGCAATACTGAACGTGTATGTTGTTTACTTCTAGTTTCATACATGTAAAAATAAAAAGTCAGACAATGAAACCAGAATACTCAGCAAACAAAACTCTCAAACAACATAATTAAGTGTTTTGTGCTCTGAAAAGGAGCAGGAAGACAAAAAGGTCAAAGTCATAGAAAAATATCAAATAAGTGAAAGGATAGTACGTCTAAATATTTGGGGGGGAAAGTCTTAGTACAATATGTCGAAAAACATGAAAGTTGTCAAATATGAAAAAATTCAGTATTTTAATATACGATCACGTCATCATTGTCTTTTGTACTATGTTTATTCTGTACACACGTCATCTATTGCACGTCTTGCCGTCCTGGGAGAGGGATATATACTTTTATTTTAAGTACTTTAACTACATTTTACTGCACAATCAGTACTTTTACTTTCAGCTCATACTGTATGGCTGATAATGATATGGTTTTAAGGTTTTAAATGCATGACCTTTAATTGTAGTGGAGTATTTTCCCAGTACTTGCTGTAAAGCAGGGGTTCTCAAACCTTTTCAAACCAAGGACCACTTGACCAATAAAAAAAACGGTTAAGTTACGTTTCTTTCATAAAAAAATGTTGTATTATGTTAACAAAGCTTTAATAACGACCAAAATAAATGCATCGCTACATTTCAAAACACCATGTTAATTATGTAAAATATATTTCCCCCACTTTATGCATTAAAGACAAACCATCTATTAGTGCTCATCAAGATACGTTTATTTATTTACATGCACCAAAAAACATGTATTTTTTTTTTTTTTTTTTGAAAGTCTCCAAAATCATAAAGTACAAATTTGCTTTTGTTTCCGGAAACATTAAAACTGTTGCGTCACCGTGCTGAAGGCAACCAAGACCTTCAGAAACTCTGTACACACAAATGCGAAAGAAAAAAGAAGCAAATAAGTACAAAATATGAGACTAACTGAACATGTTGCAGCTCACAGCCCCATCACAGAGGGAAACACAGCAGCACCTGGGGAGCAGAGGACAGTGGGAATCACACACGCAGAGAAACAGCGTATGAATTCTTGAGTTATGGCCCAACACTTGTTTTCTGATGTCACTTTGACCTTTGACCCCTAAAATCTAATCCGTTCACTCTCGAGTCCAAGTGGACGTTTGTGCAAAATCAGAAAAGAAATCCCTCCTGAGACATCGCGTTCAAGAGTTTTGAGACGGACAACGGGAAAAAACAAATTAAAATAAACGTAAATTAATTTCAGTTTTAGTTTTGTTGATATATAACGTCCCGGAAAAAAAAAAAGAAAGCCCCAATTTCCGTCAACTCTCCTGACACTGAAGCACAGAAATCGAACCGACTCGACATCAGCGCTGCACAGGATATCGTTTTTTATCGTCATCGCAAAGTCGATCACAAAGAGAGCATCAGCAGAGAACTGCACTTCGATCTGTTTTTGTGCCTTTTATGTTCAGTTAAATGTTCAATTTGTTTCAAGCTATGTTTTGTATTTTAGCAGTTTAAGCAGCAGAACTGAGTAAACTTTCGGTTTATTCATCACAAGTACTATCGTTATCGCATGTTTTCCTCGTATCGTGCTCCTCGACCTTCCAGAAGTTGGAGCTCTGCTGTAATTCTTATGTTAGTTTGTTTTTTCACATGCGTTAAAGTTAAATAACAACACTGTTTTAATATTTAACCAAACTCTTCTGTGACAGTGAAAGAGTACAGATCCAAAGACATTCCGTTCCGACACAGTTCTCCAACCACGTAACAAAAACTAAATATATAAAAAACCTTTCTGACAATCTGAAACTAAACTAAAACTATTATAACGTTGCTCTGAACTGACTCCTACGTCAGTAACATCGATGTGACGTCGCACTTTTGCCGCTACCTTGACCATCTCCGAGGTCCGTCTCCGGGACTTTCCAGTCCAGCTGGCGGCCTTTCTCATAGAGTCCCTTCAGGACCTTCCTCACTTCATCGTTCCCGCCTCCGCGACTCAGCTCCAGGTACTTCCTGTACAGCTGCAGGGCCGTGCGGGCGTCCTCGATACTGTCGTGGGTTTCTCCCTGGATGTTGAGTTCTGGGAGCCAAACAGAGAAAAGGGAAAGATTCTTCATTTGATTCCTACAGAAGCATCTCCACCGTTAATCGGTTTATAGTGCAGACATTACAAATTAAAACGCTTTAGTGCCAAAACAACGGAATGATTTACTTCCTGGTATTATTATTTACCAGCCGCTCATTAGATTACAACTGGTTTTCTTTGGCTGGTGAATGAAGCCATGAAGTGAGTGTGCCCAGCGCACGTTTTTACACTTTTTTATTTATTTTATTTCTCTGCCTTTACATTTGATCTTTTATTCTATTTTTATTAACTTATTAATTTTTTTTTGCATTTATTTTCAATTGCGTTTTGTTTTTAATACCATACTGTAAAGCACTTTGAGCTGCATTTTATTTATGAATTGTGCTAAACAAATAAACATAATTATTTATTTATTTATTTTTATTATTATTTGCTTCGGCCCTGACGCTGTGCTGCTTTCAGCTTTATGTTTTTTTTCCGTGAAAGATGGAATAACACGTTTGTGTGGCCACTTGAGGGCAGCAGAAACAAACTGTAAACAAAACAATAATCACATTTTAAGTTGATATGTTGAACTTGATCATTGTGAAAATACATTTCCTACAATCCTGTATACATTCAGTTTGTTCATTTGCAATACTGTCTACCACAAATGTATATTATGTTATTTTATATTTTATCACCTGCACTATTTTTTCCTCTTTATACATATTTAATGTATTGTTGGAGGAAGCCTGAGATCCAAGACTTCCACTGCCAACGACTGTGTCACTGTAATAGTTATAATGTGATAATAAAGAGCGTGAAACTTTAGAAAGAGGATATGAGAGTGAAGTAAAGCAGTAAAGTTGTGGGTCTGACAGCCAAACAATGAGCTGAAAGACACTTCAATGCTCCTGGAAGTTGAGGAAACTGCAGTCGGTGATAATTCTCACAAACATGGATTATATTGATTACAGCTGCATTAATTTACCTAGAAAGTACCAGGCGAGGAATCTCAGAGAAATCATCCTTTTACGAGGTAAATGGAACAAGTAGACCGTGTCGACGACTTGGTCTTTCAGAACCTTAAAAACAGCAAAAAAAAAAAAAGGTGAGATGTCTCATGTTCCCTTTACAGTGATTTGAATCATGCATTGCTTTATGTACAAGTATTCTGACTTTAGGTTGTGAAATTACATACCAGTAGATTAATAACCCGGAAGTCCTTCTGCAGGCCGTGACCAACAAAGCGAACCCCCGTGTCGATAAGGAAACGCAGCTTTAAGTACGTGGACTTCAGCGTCGTCAAATGCTTGGAGGAAATCTTTGCATCCAGGTCTCCCGGTTTGATGCCAGAATATTGTGTCAGATAGTCGACCACCTGAAGAACAGACAGCGTCAGACGTGAAGCATGAGCAGCGGTTTCACAGGGTTAAGTCTGAAAAAGCACTGTACCTCATTCATAACAACTAATGAAGACTTTTCTATCAAGTCAGGAAAAAAGTACTTCGTATACTAGGGGCTCATGTGTATCTATATATTTATTTATATATAAATGCAGTCCATTTATATTTTTATATATATATATATATATATTTATATTTATATATATAT
>CALSCE010009645.1:10035819-10046993 GCA_943593645.1 Bovichtus variegatus
CTGTGATCCAAACATTTCCAATAACTGCAGCGTTTAAAGTCCAAAAGTCAACATTTATAAAAAAAAAATTGATAAGTAATTCACGTTTGTATCTAAAGAAATATTTTGCTTCTGTACATATTTGTGACGATGTAAGAAGTGACGCAGAGTAAAACCTGAAGTTTCCTCGCTAACCGCAGGTCCTGCCTCGCAGCACAAGCATGTACACATCCTGTGTGACGCGTGAGGTGAACACACAGTGTCGTTCGGACTCACCTGGTTGAGCGTGACGAACTCAGCGTCCAGCCCCACCAAGTCTCCAGCCTGCGGCATCTCGCTGACCATGAGGGGGATGAAGGTGGCGTGGCTCTTCCTCTGCTTCCGGGCCAGCGAGGCCTCCGTCAGCAGCACGCTGGCGTCGATGGGATTTTTAACTGAGACAACACAGCAGAGCACGAGCAGGTAAATGACTGCATGCAATCCTACAAGTAAAATCTCCTCCATGTCCGACAACTTACTGCGGAGGTCGTATTTGGTGTGGTAGTTCCTCCTGGCGTAATACAGGAGCCCCGGCACTTTCCAGCTCACATCAAACTGAGCAGCTTCAGTCTTTGACACAATAATAACAACACTTTTACATGGCTGCAAACATACGGCGCCGTATTAATGCTATAGAAAAATAAAATCATTTTAATTACGGCGGCGGGGGAGGAGGGCTGACATTCAGAGAAAAAAACTCAGATATTCTCCGGGATTACAGTGAAAGATTTACGTGAAAAAAAATCACAAATTTATGAGAATAAAACGTGGGGGGGAAATTAAACCATGTGGTTGCTTGACAAAACATTTATTTTTACGGAAATTTGTGAATTTGATCCGTTAGAATTTCTGGATTTAAATTACACATGTATGACTTTTTATTCTTAGAGAATTTCTTAGCTTTTTCCTCTAAATTTGTGACTTTAATTCGAGAATTTTAGACTTTTTTTCTCGTAAATATATGACTTTATAATTTCAGAGAATATTCTAGTTTTTATCTCGTAATTGTTCCACTTTAATCTCGGAAATTCTAGTATTCTTTTCCTCTGAATATTACCCCCTCCTCTGTAATGACTTATTTTATTACCATCCTACTGGCGTCGTACAAACATGATGTCAGGATGAGTTGAATAAAATATTTACCTTGTCAATCGGCTCGATTAAGAAATCATTGAAGAGGTACCACTGCTGATGTGTGACTCCCTGAAACAAACATTTCAAATGTCAGAATTCAAACACAGATCTTACTCCGTTAAAAACAAGTCTCTGTTTGACTGTATTTCCGCTCACCTCTTTCCGTTGATGGTAGGTCTCTCCCACTTTTATGTGTGCGACCAGGTTCCCCCCCGTGCGAGCGTCCAGGATGTGAGGCACCGTGACCACCAGGTCGTAGACGGAGGCGCCCTCCTCTTCCTCAGCAGCACTTAACTGAGCGGAGAGCGTGTAAAAAGTTCTTAGTGGCACGTAAATCTTTACACACAAGCCAAACTTATTTTGTTTACCAAATTTGTTTTTAGGAAGTCTATTGATTGTGTTTAAAGCCTGTATTTGCGCACAGCTGCAGATACAGATGAGGCTGCACTAATATTATTATAATGATCATTATTATTATTATTATTATTATAAAATCAGTAGAGTTAGACTCCAGTGGTGCTGCAGAGGATTGTTTCAGACTCTGTGATCCAAACATTTCGTCCGTGTTTAACGTCCAGAAGTCAACATTTATTGAAAACATAATTCATGCAAAACATTCAAAACATTTTCACTGCGCTCCAAAAAATGTTTTCTCTCCCGCTTGATGCACACTGATGAGTTCTATTCTTTAAAGAAAGTTGATTTAATAAAAAAGAACAAAACATCCTTCGGTGGTCAGTCGTGAGGGAAGTGAAACAGGTTTGCTTTTATATATTTTTGGTTGTTTTGGTTGCTGCCTCCCTCACAAACATGTGCAGCACCTGGTGAAACAGCTGAGGCTAAAACTGGGTTTTTATTGTTGAAATAAGTTGTGTTTTTCATTTGATGTAGAAAAGCGACTTGTTGTCGCTACTGTTTTTATTTTTTCCCCGTGTTGGACTATGACGGGCTTTTATATCTGCAAACCTCTGCTCGTGTCTTCATCGTGGAGAAAGCTGCCGGACAGATGCCCGTACGGAAATCAAAAAAACGTTTGTGTATTTTGCACCCTCGGCAGGGAATGAGTTGCAGAAAGACTTGAAACTCAATGAATATATATATAGTATTATTAAATGCTTTAAAAGCCAAATGAAAGAATTAAAGGCGGATTCTTTAAGACGACAATGTTCTTACATTTACTTTGTTAGGAAACAGATTCTTTTAAATTTCTCTTTTGAAATGTGAGTTCCCGACGCAGGATTTTTAGTTCCTTTTAAGTTTGTCTCCTTTTGTGTTTTCTGTCTGTAACGAGATCTTTTTATTTGATGTATTTTATTTATTGGAGAACAGATGAAACGTCACCTCCTCTCCTTCAGGCCAGCTGCTGATCTCCAGCCCCTGACTTTTGCTGATGGACATCTTGAGGGTGAGTGGGATCCAGACGTGTCGCAGATCCTCCGCCCGCGTGTCGAAGGTGAAGCCCTCCATGCTGCTTATGTCCTCCCCGCTGTAGGGACGTAAAGTGAAGTTTAAAATGCTGCTCGGACGACTTCAACGGATGCAAATTAAGTTATTTGTAGAGCAGAAACAATTAGTCAATTAATTGGAAACTAAATTGATTATCAATAAATAGTTTGGATACATTTTTGCCAAATGCGTGATTGTTCCAGCTTCCCACATATAAAGATATATTGCTCTTCTCTCTTTTATATCAATTTTGGACTGTTGCTTGGGGGGAAAAAGCCATTTGAAGGGAAATTATAATTATTTTTATTTATTTTTTTACTATTTTTTTATGTTTCACTGGCAAGACAATTCATTGAGTAATCAAAAACCTTGAAAGATAATGAAAATAATCATCGATGCAACCCTATTTCTTTGATTTAAAAAGGAATCTTACATTCTTTTCAGTTTGTGCAAGACGTGGGCTTTTGCAGTATAAAGTATAAAACGGACTAAACTCAAAGAAAAAGCCAAAATGTTCTGCGCTTTGCAAAGTAATTCATCACACGTGCATAATAATTCACCTTTAAAACATTGAAATGTTTATATCAGTTTTTTTTTTTTTTAAAAGAGTAAGAAAAGAGTAAGAAATGAGAGGATCTCACTCTAAGCACCACTCTGTGGGCAGGGGGGGGGGCGGTTCTTTAGGTTTTGCAGGCTCCATCGCCTCTTTCTGCTTCGCCTTATTGAAGGCGTACTGTGAACAAACAATGAAAACAATCACATAATTCATTTCACGTTAAGACATGTGATGATTTAAACCTGCCAGGATGGAAATATAACCGAAATTATAAATTTACCTCCGCCTGCACCTTCCAGAATTCAGCCTCTTTAACGCTGTTCACCTCGCAGTTGATGACCAGAACATCTGGAAGACATCGGATGTTGCGTGTCTGCACCTGCAGCCGCACACAGAGACACTCAGGATGCAGAATAATGTAATCAGACTACACGTGGACGGTTAATATGATGCGTGTGAAGCCGTCACTCACTGTGGGCTGATACTTCTCACAGTTTTCACACCACGCCTGCGTGCTCTGCTCCAGGCAGATGCTCTTCTTCAAGATCTCAGCGAAGTCGTATTCCTTCATTGCTTTTTCTGACGAGTCAAAGAGAAATTAACAGTTTGTCAACAAATACAGAACAATTTCACTGCCTTTTATCTGCCCCAGTCTGTCAGGGTCAGGCTCGAGGTACAGGAGAGCTGCACATAGCTCTGATAGAGCATAGGTTTATATTGAAACTGCACCAAGATTTATAATATATATATATATATATATATTTACCAGTTAAGGACTTTTCATCAACTCAAGTTGGCTGTATAGCGCTCGGCTCATTTCACATTAAAAAACAGTAACTTTATGCACTAATAACTATTTTTTAAAGTGCACCCAAACTCTTGTAAATGCCCCAACGTTTTAGACAAAAAGTGGCAAAAGTTTCCCACAAAAATATTTTTTAAATGTCGTTCACTGTGTTCAATACAGACATATTGAAAAACATTTTACTCTGAGCAGATTATTAATTTAGCTGTTTAAAGTTAACCTCATCTTTTTGTTTTTTCACAACATATCAGGCCAATATTTCTATTTTTTTCTTTGGAATATCACTTTATTCATGTTTTTCCTTCCCAATAATGTTTTTGAGTTCCGTTATGAAAGAAGTAGATCTGTAGAGATAATTAGCAAATAGCACAAACGTGCATTTAGAAAGTTTATCGATTGTGTTTAAAGCTGCAGATACAGATGAGGCTGCACTAATATTATTATTATTACTATAATATCAGCAGAGTTAGACTCCAGTGGTGCTGCGGAGGATTTGTTTCTGTGATCCAAACATTTCCAATAACTGCAGCGTTTAAAGTCCAAAAGTCACATTTAGAAAAAATGAATGAATGAACAATGAAACGTGAATTAAAAAATTATTCACGTTTTTATCTAAAGAAATATTCTGCTTCAATAATAATAATAATACATTTGTTGGTGTTTAGCCGTAAAAACAACATTTTCACTGCACTCAAAACACAGTTTTCTCTCCTGCTTGCTGCACACAAAAGGGAGACGCACCTGTATTAACAAAACTAATAAAATATCTGTGGTTTCCCTCTTATTCAGGGTGACGACGGACATTTAAAAACCTCCACAGAGAGGCAGCTACACAGGATCCATGCACCGCTCTGTGAGACAGGACTTTGAACTCACCTTGGGAGTTGTGTTCAGGGTAATGCATGGTGAAGAGCAGTGTGAGGGACGTGCGCACCGTCTCTTTGCCGCAGCGACACAAGCTGCTGTTCTCAACTTCACACCCAAACAGCTTCCCGATGGCCGACTCACCGGAGGAACCCAGAGAACTGTGAACATGCATCAAACACACGAGTTCAGCTTCACATCCTCAGTCTTATATTCTGGTTCAGATGTAGCTTCATACTCAGTTCGATTTATACTCAGTTTGGTTTCGTAATTTTGTAATTATTGTCATTTTTGTAATTTCTGTACATTTAGATTCTTTATATTATATTGCTAAATACCGCACCTTACCTCACCTTGTTGAATATTGCACCTTACCCCATCTCAGCTCATCTTATGTTTACATCTTGTTAGATATATATTTTGTAAAAATTCATTGCACTATTTGTACATTTTAGAATTGTTATACTGTCTCCTACTGTGTATTGCAACTGTTGCACAACAATTTCCCTCTTTAGATAAAGTTCCATCTTCTCTTAAACTTCGGAAAAAGATTTGTGTGACAGTGTATTAGGGCCATTGTAGGTTCAAAAAATAAGTATAGAATGCTTTGCTGGGGGATTAAATACTCTCTAAGATCATACATTCTTTGGAAATATATAATATACATAACATTTATTTAGTTTTTTCTTTAGTTTTCAGTGTGTAAATTTAATGAAAATAGTACAAAATAATTAAAGTAAAGAGGCTTCAGCCGACACCTCTTCACTCAGCATACTTTTGCTTTAGTTTGTAACTAAATCAAAAGTAATGACTAATTATTGTTTATTTATTATATTTATGTATATTTGACTTGTATAGGTTGAAAATTCCCAAAACAAGTTAAACTAAAGTCATAAATTTGCGAGACAAAACTCGAGAAATTCTCTGAGACTGAATACTTGAGGTGATATTAAAAGTTTTGGCACTTCTCTAAAGTAATGCAGTAAAAATATCTTGATTTTGTGTCTGTATGTCGTCACAGACTCAACTCAAATGGATCAGTATTTTTCATTCCAGCAACCAAATAAATCTAAAAATAAATACAATTTCCTCACGATTTACTGGTATTTTCTTTATAGTTTATAAGAGACACAGTAACATGTTTTATATTTCTTGTGAATATAATTCATTTAATCTTATTTCTATATATGTATTTTGTATTTTTAACACCTTATATTATGAAAACCAGACAAAGTCACACTTCTCCAAAAAAATAATCACCAACTACTTCATTATCGATTAATCGGTAAAGTAAATCGATTTTTCATATAAAAATGTCTTTAAATGTGGAGATTTGCTGCTTTTCTCAGTTTTATATCCAATTAAAGTGAGAAAACAAGACATTTAAAGACTTTGAGAAACATTTTTATATTTTTATGAACACACCAAACTAATAATCTAGAAAATAATCAGCAGACTAATTACTAATAAACAATAACCGTTAGTTGCAGCCCTAATCCTTCCGCTGACTTCACAAAGTTGGACGCTCGTATTTGGGCCGTTTCAATGCATTTAGTGGTTTGGCGGCAGCGTGATGATTTTTCCAAGTTTCTTATTTGTGAGTTCTTTCTTGGAAATGAACCACTTTATTCTCAGAAAATAAATGTTTTTCCTGTAATATTAGCCCCCAACCACAGCTCCGTATTTATATATTTTTCCCTACAATGACCCGAATACGCCTTCAGAAACTCTGTGCGTGTTGGAGGCTCCGACCTGCTGCTGGCTCCCCGGTAAGCCTGCGGGCCCTCCTGCTCCTGCGTCTCCTGGTGGAGCTGCGTGAGGATGAAGCGGTTCCAGCTCTGGATCAAGCGGCCGAGTCGGGCCTTCCCCGTTTGCTCGTCTGAGTCCGCGAGGATCAGACCGAGCGCCGAGGCTTCTGGGATGGTACGAAATGCTCGGAGGAAGTTACTAGCCTGGAGAGGAGGAGACAGGAGAGAAAGACTGAGAAATCTACATCAGAGAAAAGACGCAGGTTTCCATACAAACAGTGTTAACTTTATTAACCAATACTGTGACAAAATGTGTTGGTCATCAAGCTTTTTACCAGGACTAAGACGTCACGATGTCCACATGCAGTGTTGTTGATGGAAAAAGACTTTTCCTCAGATAATGTTGAGGATAAAACCTTAAATTAAGTTTTACTAAAGTGACTACATAATTGGTTTTGACTAGATTGACTGACATGTTATATGTTATAATCTGACGACTAAAAAAAAGGACATTTGACACAGGACTAAGACTAAATTAAGCGATAAACATTATGACTACAAGTTATAACTTTTCGTCGTTAGGACAAAAAACTGAAAAAAAAGGAAAAATAATTACTAAAATGTGACTAAATTTAAAAAGCATGTTTTGTCTATAGAGTAAGACTTAATCTAAAATAGCTGACAAAATGAAAACTGCATCCAAATCTATCACAATTTTAACAGAATTCCAATCAAATCTGCTAATTAATGCTCGTTTCTTTCCACTGCCGTTATGCGGTTATTAGGAGTTAGTTCATGAAGGTAAGCAGTAGGTGGCGTCAACTGTCCAGTCAGAAATCCATTATTCCAAAGCAGAAGAAGAGGACGCAGCGCGGAGAACAAACTAAGAGCGCCGGCGGTTCATTGAAGTTCAGAGAACAAGTAGAAAACTGTTTGCAAATCAGACATTTGTGTCAGTTTGATGTGAGGAAAGTTACATCACATCTTTGTGGAGCGATGACGGGAATATTTTTATGTCTGTCATCATTTCTTCACTAAATCCGTACTTATGTTACTTTTATCCAACTTTTACACCTCCAAGAGGAAAAGCTTTTTTGCGATATGAAAATGCACTTTACAACAGGTGGATGGAAACTCACCTGATGTGCAGTCGCAACATCATTTGAAAGACGTTTCAACACTTTGGCTTTTAGAGAAAGGACAACAAACGGCTACCTGACAAGGATCTCCTCGTGACAAATCCAACATGTGGAAGAGGAAGCCGAGCTCGCAGGCCAAACAAAACTCCTTCTGACACAAATGGTTCTGCACCAGACATCGGATTGGCTCCAGGAAATATAAAACCTAACAACAGAGAAGGAGGACAACAACAACAACTCTCCGTGAGTCAACAAAACTTTTATAGAATCTCTGAAATGACACTGAAATCACTAGTTTCTTACCTGGATCATGCAGTTGCAGTAAGCATTGGGGATGTGAGGCTCCAGGCCGGCAAACAAGGTCCTGTTGTAATGTTTGAAGTCGAAATCCTCCAGTCCAAGTTTAGAGTATTTAATAGTGACCTGATGCAGCACAAAGATCAAAACTCATTTTCTTACACAGCAACAGCAAAGTAGTTGTTTTAAGATAGAAATAAGTCCAACCTTTCTGTACTTTTTGGGCACCATGTAGAGATGCGGCTCTTCATCTCGTCCGATTGGAGACTCCGGGACTTGGTTGTAATTATCATAATCGAGTTCCACATCTTTAATTTTGTAAGGAACCTAAAAACCAACATGGAAAATGTATGAATGTTGTTGTTTTCCAACTCTGAACATAAAGGAAATGACAGAATACTGAAGCTGTTAACAGAATATGTGTTTGTGTGTTCAACTTTTTAGTGTTTTGATGAGTTTTCTGACAAAAATATGAAGTTGTAAAGTGGTGTGACATCTAAATTGTGTGTTTTTGACCTGCCTGGTTACGAGGGCGGGTACGAGGATTTGCTGCATAACCGATGAAGCCAACAGTTTTCATGGCGCGTAGGATTTCTGGGTCCACGGGAGGAGCTCGTCTGAGGAAAAAAACAGCGTTTGTAGAGGAAATCTTTTATTAAAGTGGAAGTTCTGTAAGTGATATACTTTATTAGGTAAACCTGCTTTAATTTACAGTCTAATACAACAACTATGCCCCTTACACTGAGAGTTTCTATTATTTTGTCCACCACCATCATCATATTGCAACTTGACCTTAAATTAATATTGTACCACATTTTGTTTCGTGTTATAAATCAAGTGCACCTCTTTGCTTTCTTTTCCATTTTGGAGTTACTGACTGGAATATGTTGAATACAGTTTACTGACATGTTGTATGTATGTTTAGGAGTTTTAGAATTACGGCCCCACGGTCGTATGCCAGTCAGTTCACATCTACGTGTCCACAATGTCATCCCTTCATCCCGTTAGAGATTTCTGTGAAATTGTCATAATTAGCGTTTGAATTCTTGAGTTATGGACAAAAAATTGCTTTGTGAGGTGAACTTTGACCCTCAACATCTAATCAGCCAAGTGGACATTTGTGCCCAATTTGAAGAAATAAATAATAAATCCAGCGCACCCCTTTCCTTTCTTTTCCGTTTTCGCTGAAGAACTGACTGGAATATGTTCAATACAGTTTACCGACATGTTGAAAATATGTTTAGGAGTTTTCAGTAGGCTGTGGCAGTTCTTTACAACTTATTTGATCTAATTGATCTGATTATTTTGGTCAAAAAAATGTTTATTGAATATTTATTAGTTATTAATAGGTTAAATAAGTGCACATACGTTACAACAGTTATTTGTTTTGATCTAATTTATTATTTGTATTCTATTTATTTCAATATATATATATATATATACACATACATACACATTCTCATATATTTATAGTTCAAGAAAATCCACTTTTTTAACTCCTTTTTAATCTTTTTTTCTTTTAATAAATGTATGATGTTTCTGAAGTCAATTTCGTAATCATGTTAAATAATTGAGATCTCAATATTGACAGATAATAAATCTCCCTGGCTGAGCGATAAGACACTTTCAGACGGGTTCACATGTGCCATGTTTAATAAAAAATCACTTTTATAAAATCTGGACAGCAAAACTAACATAAAAAAAGATAATTTCAAGTCAGATTTTAGACCAATTAAACGTTGATGTGAAATGTGTCTGGCCGGTCAGATCGAGTTCACCTTGTGACTCAAAGTAAAAACTGACATCACTTTGAGATAATTTAAAATAATGTCATCCTTTATTGATCCCCAGAGGGGAAGTTCAGTCAATATTTACTAATTAACCCACCGTGGCTGCAGAAAAGAGAAGTTGCTCACTATGACTAAAGTAAAGTGTAGCGTGTGCTGTGAGATCATACAGCCATTATGTAATGTTGCACCACAAGTTAAAAGAAAAAGCTGGTGAGGTTTTTTATTTGTGCTACCGTCAACAAATCCTGTGAAGAAAACAAACCAACGTGTGTTCGTCCGTCTCTCAATACTTTCCCACTTCCCCATCTCGTCTGTGGCACTCAGTCCCTAAGAACATTGGTTCCTAATGAAGACGTAAATCTTTAACCTCACAAATATGTAATTTCCTTTTTAACAAAGGCTTAATCATTTCCTAAAAACAGCTGGAAGTAAATAGTGTGCGTGCGTGCGTGCGTGCGTGCGTGTGTGTCTCTTCATGAGGCTGCCCACGGTTAATGTCATATAAATAATTTGGATTATCTGAAGTGCAAGCGAGCATTTTAATGATCCTGGAAACAGGAGTTTAAGTTGTGTCGCGTTAAGAGGATGTGGGCGAAACTCCAGATTAATTTAGTTAAATAAAGATTAAACATGACAATTAACTTCAGTCTATGTTGTTAAATGATATAAATACATTAACGTTGAACCCTGTATTTGCTGCCACATTTGTAACGTTGGCTTTGAATTCTCCTGATCAGCTGAGGTAAACACGTACACACGGCGTTACCTGGGGCTGGGCGTAGCCATGGCCGTGGACCAGTCCGACAGCAGCTGCTCGGTGCTGGTCAGCGGCATGGGGATGAGCGAGAGGGGCAGCAGGTCGTGGTTCCAGTCCAGCTGAGGCAGCGAGTCCACGAGGCAAGGCAGGGCGAACTCCGACTCCCGGGAGTAGTCATTGAAGGAAACCTCCGGAGCGTCGGACCACAGGTGCACACACCCCCCCGAGTCCCCGAAGGCCAAAGCCTGTTTGCTGGACGACACGTCGAAACTCATGAGCAGCTGGCCCACGGTGTTGACGTGAAAAATGTCGGCCATGTTGGCGAGTCCAGTGGGCTCACAGAACTGGCACTGACCTGGAGAAAGAACCAGGAGGAGGGAAATTATTATATTTATTATTATTACAAGTTACTTCTGGCAGTATTCAGGAAACATGTTTTACTCAAATATGTGAGAAACGATTACTAAATACTGGGACTGGAAAATCATTCCAGAGTATCACTTTTCAGGAAAAACTTAGCCTGTAGTATCTCAAAATAATGATTAATATCTCAAAATAATGACTTAGTATCTTAAAATAATGATTAAAATCTCAAAATAATGACTTAATATCTCAAAATA
>CALSCE010009645.1:10066200-10102076 GCA_943593645.1 Bovichtus variegatus
GGCGACAATAAACACTGCAGTCTTGCGATCACACACATTAACATGTAATTTACTGGGTTTTTTTTTTTGGTTTTTTTAAAGCGGTTTGTATTCCCACCTAGAAAATGAGCAGTGAGAGTAAGGGCTGCAACTAATGATTTTAATTATGGATCTGCAGATTATTTTCTAGATTTGGTCTATAAAATATCCGTCCCAGTTTCTCAAAGTCCGAGGTGTCTTTAAATGTCTGGTCACTTTAATCTGATATAAAACAGAGAAAAGTAGCAAATCTCCATATTTAAGAGGCTAAAAACAGACTTTTCTGACAACCGTGCATGAACATTACTTTAATGATTAATCAATTATCAAAAATATTTGGAGTTTATCAATCCGTCTAAGCATCGTGCTGTGCACACGTGGTCGTCTCATCTCTATTCCACATGTTCAAGTAGGAAAATGTGTTTTTGTGTGTAGGTTTGTAAGAATCAATTGATGGATTGTGGGCCAGCTTGTGGGCTGTGGGGAACTCCAGACACTTTACATGAGGGCTTTCACAATATGCCCACACACCCCCCCACCGCCTTCGCCCTTTCCCATGTTTGCATTGCAGCGAGGTTTTCCTGCTGGTGGCGATGCGGTTTTTTGGGGAAGTCAGACGTCGGAAACGCAGCTCATGTGAATGTGATTACTGTGCAGAGCTGATCCTGGGAAACACATGCAAATAATTCTGTCTGTATCAGCTGCTTCATACGTGTTGACTGATCTAGTTTAATCATTAGCAGTTATTGGGGTGTTTCCTGCCTCCAAATGCTGCGAGGACTTTCACACGCGAGCGTCACTTCATGTCAGAGAGGACAAAAGTGTCCGTCCAAAAACTGCCTTAAAATTATAAAATTGTCTCATTTTCTATCCTCAGTTACGCTTTTAAATAAACTTCAGTCATGATCATAATTACCAAATATTCACTTTCAGAATTTTAACCCTTTAAATACCAGTTTGTTCACATAATGCCACTTTAGTTTTTTATGAAAAAAAACAAACATTTTATTTTATGTATACTAAATATTTGGGTTTTTTTTCATACAATGTGTCAATGATTATCAACAACATTGATTTTAATGCATTTACATTTTTTTGTGCAGTGTCAGATTGAAAAAAACTTGCTTGTAATACCATAGAGGACAAAAACTTCCCTTTTATAAAACTTTCACTTAAGTCTTTTAAGTAACTTCAGTCCTGATCATAATTTTAATATTTTCTGTTAATTAAATGCTAGGGGGGGGATTTATTTTTTAACTGTGCGATAACACAAATTGTGGTTTTAATGGAGACATTTTTGACTGTGTGTTTTAGAGACACACTTTATTATACACTTATTATAGGAGCTGAGGGTACACTTACTAAATGTATGCCTTATGCATTAACACAGACAAAATGGCCAGAAAATTAGAAAGCTGAAAAGGAAGAATGTTTTTTCCCTGCAACATAAACTGAAAGCTACTTGATGTAAGATAACGTTAACTCGCTTAAACAGCACATGTTGGTCGTCCACTGTAGTTTTATGCCAGTTCTGCTTCCACTTTAATGTGAACTGAGAAAGTTTGATAAGAGTTACTCGACATGCTGTATATTTAAAACGGAGGGAATTTAGTGCACAGTTACATGTAAATGTACGCAAGAGGAGATAAGGAGAAAGGTCAGAAATTTCTACTTTGCTGCAAATGGTAGAACTTCTGAGAAAATAAGGTCAAGTTTAAAGATGTAACACAGCAGGAAAACCAAGAAAAAGTACTCACGGGACCCAGAGGAGCCTTTAAAGTAAAATGTGGTTTCATTTGAAAATCTAGATGAGTGAAGGAAAAACAAAAGATGTCATTCATAACGCCGACTTAGACTATCCAGATTCCCCTTGTTTGCTGGGTCAGTGCAGCCCTCTGCTGTCTGTGAAGAGCAAATCAACAGATTCATGGTCATTTAATTAACAACTATTATTGTCTGTAATTTACTGTATTTTTTTTGTGTAGCATTTTAAGCTAAATCTCTCGTATAAAAACTGCTCTATAAAATAATTATTAGAATCTCAAGTAAAAAAACAAGTACCTCAAAATTGTACATAAGTACAGTAACCCTAACCCTTGAGTAAAGGTACTTGTACCCACTAATAAAAATAAAACCTTAGCTTTTTTTGCCTTTAAATATAAAATTCATCATTAACCAAAGCCATGTGGAAATATAATTAACATCCTAATAATCTTATACAATGATGCTAATGCTCAAATATATATATTTTTTTATTCAAAATACTTTGGGGACACTTCCTGTTTTATGTCCATTAAATTAAAAATGGTGGAGCAGAAAGCTAGAAGAATAAAGTATCGCTGCATCGTGCTGCTGCTCGGAGGAGAAAACGCTTCACACAGTGCACGTGTGTACATGTAATGTTAGAGGCTGAAGGCTGCAAACGGAAAAACTTTTTCTGAGCTTAAGACAACACAAATATTCAAAAGCATGAATGCATTCACTTGAAAAAATTTAATTAAAATTAGCCCTGATTTTCTGCATTTAACCAGATTGTTTTATCAGAATTATGAGACGTTTTCTTGGGGGAAAAAAAAAAATTCAGTTTTTCTGAATGAACAAGAAAGCTCAAAATCCCGAGAGAAGCTCTTATTTACGAGTAGAGCTGTACAATGTCGCTATTTTATCGCCGTGAGGTCAACTTGTGTGATGAACACATCGAGAAAGAGTCATGTTGTTAATTGAAAAAGAGTCATTGTAAAATGTAACAATTTTTTTTTTTTTTATTGGTGCCTTTTACGTTTAGTTTAATGTACAATAAAACAATGTTGGAAATCATTTATTTTTTCTAAATTTAACTAGCAATTAGTTGTATTTTAGCAGCATTACTGAAAGCAGCAGAACTGAGAACATTTAAATATCTGTTTGTTTATCGCAAGTAATATCATTATCGCAATGTAACAGCTAAAATAGAATAATTAAAATTTAAATAAAATTAAAATCGCAGATTTTCCAAGTAAATCCAGTTATTGTTTTGGTTTGGGTTTGAGACATGAGGAGAAACTCATGTCTTTAAGTCAGGGGTCCTCAACAGGGGGTCCGGGACCCCTGGGGGGGGTTACTGTTACCTCAGAGTTACTGCAGGGGGCCCCCCAAATTATATTTTCATAATGTTTTGAAAGTATAAGACATTTTAATAAAATAAAAAATAAAAAACATTACAGTAACACGAATCCAACATATTTGCAAAGATAGATAGGCGTATTCAGAAAAAAATAAAATAAATCCCTGTCCTGCACCTTTCCATAAGGGTGAACTAGTTAGCTGTGGCTACTGTACATATTATTGCAGTACTATTATTTCAACATGGTACTTTAAGCCGCCCTGCACATTAGTGGAGGCCCAGTTTATTAAGCAACTTCATTTCATACACATGTAGCCGGGGGTCCCTGCTCCGCCACTCTTTTAGCTAAAGGGTCCTCGGCCTGAGAAAAGTTGAAGGCCCCTGCTGTAAGTAAGATACATGGTATTTGCTGGATGCTTCTCCAGGATCAGCTGAATTGATATGCATCTGAAATGTATTTAAAGCTGGCTGCGTGGCGACTCAAGAGACTAAAAGGAAATTGCTGAAAATCAGGCAAATCTAAAAACAGGCGGGACATGTTTGCTTCCATTAAATCCAGCAAGCTTCTCTTGGGATTTTGAGCAGAACTTTTTTCTGAGAATAAAAACTCCTTAATCCAGAAAAACAGGGCTAAACATTTGAACAAGTGAATGTAAACAAGTAAACAAGTGAATGTATTACACTTCCGTACAAACTACCATCACACGGTAAAATGTTCCAATTGCTTCGCTCTCCCAAAAAAAAAAAAAAAAAAGTCCCAGTCCCCGAGTATCACCGTATTTGTAACGTTAGATCGTAAAAAAAAGCCTTTTAGTGAAGAGAGTTGTGTCTTTACATTCTTTGAAACTACATTAATGTGTCTTTTTTATGCAGTTAACAGATATCAGGACACTGTTCTGCCTGTGACCGTCTCCTCCTCAGGACTCACTCAGAAGTCAGTCCGGACATTTGTGCTGCAGATCTCCGGCTGCTCATCTTTCTGAAAGGCAACAATAGAATTGTCTCTTATTTTTCGTACGTCTCTTAACAATAGTGCCGCCTCACTCCGGTACCATCATAGGTTTAATATCGTCTTCCTCATCGTCTGTGTCAAAAAATTCATCCTCAAAAAAAGATCCTCCGAAGCCGTATTCCTGCGCGTGCACGGACACCTCGTTAGACACCAAGTGAGGAGAGCCTTCGATGAAATCAGCAAACCTGAGGATTAAAGTGACAATATCAGCAAAAATATAATTATTATACATTATATGTAGGAACTCCAGTTTATCTATAAACACATATATTCAGCCACACTTCAGTGAAAAGACGTAAAATGAGAGTTATTTTGGATAAATTCATATTTATATACCTCAAATCAAAAATGTGCAGACATCTTGCAAGAGATATCTAATCACTGTTGGAAAATAAAAACACCAGAAGTTACCTTTTTATTAATGAACCACTTTATCTGCTATATAAATATTGCATTAATAATTTAATTATCAAGCAATTCTTTTTCAAAAGTTTTTCTTTTTCTGTGACACATTAACCCTAACTATAATAACAATACTACATTTTATTTACAGAGCACCTTTTAAAAACACCCAGACACTTTAAACAAATTAACAATTAAACAAATATACTATACTTGTGTGCAAATTACTTCCAGGACGAGCAGGCGTAACTGACGTTTGGAAGTATTTCGACAAAATAAACTAAATGAATGTGCGGTGCAAGCTCTGCACCCGTAAACCTGCGTTTTCTTGCATTTACTCTAATAATTATTGCAAATACTCGAATATGGAAATGACTTAAAATGCACATCAACATTTTAAATACTTTTTCTTCTGCCGAGAGCGACACATCTGGACAAACACACCCACACACACCCCCCCTGCACTAGATAACAGAACATCACAATAGGCACCTTTTTGGGGACTGAAGCCTGGACACGGTCTTCCACGGGCTGAACTCAGGGCTGCCGCAGTGCTTCCTCAGCTCCTCCAGAGCTCGCCGAGTCTCCTCCTCGCCCTGCTTCTGAAACTCCTCCTCAGTCAGCAGACGGCGGGGCTCCAGCTTCCAGCGGCCGTAGCCTCTGACTGTCCTGCACAACACAGCAAGTGTTAGTGAAACATGCAGGACTTTCCAAAGAACAAATTACTCTTGAAATAAAGTTGAGATTATTGATAAAAAAACTGCTCTACATACAATAACAAAAAGAGTGTCTTCGTAATAAATATGCGACCGTTAAATTACAGTGCATGAGTTAATAGGAACACCAGAGATTTTCTGTTTAACATCCTCTGACACTCACCTACATGCAGAAACTGCCAGTTTGATCGGGTACTCCAGGTGTTTGGAGAACAGGGCCGCCACGATGATGGCGAAGGCCACTTGTTGAATTTGAATCCCAAAATAAATGAGGAGTAGGCCGAAGAGCTGCAGCGTCCACGACAGGATATTAATGCTCTTCTCGTCCACCAGAGGACCGTAACGGTAACACACAGCAAAAGTGATGAATCCCACCACTGCTACATAACCTGACAGAAACACAAAAACAGAAATGTTGACTTACTGTTTAATTTATATTTTATTTTTTAAAGTTTCGTTCATTGAAATTATCAGGGCATACATTGATCAGTGCTTTTCAGTTTCAATGCACATTTCGGAACAAGTAAATACCTCTATACATGGAGCGTAATTAAAATATATTAATTACAAAAGACTTAATACTACTACTACTACTAATAATACTATGACAGACAGACAAATGAGTGGATGGTTTGCGCATTAGTGTATTTGATTTCTCATTCATTCGTTTCTGATTATATAGTTATTGTTGCATTAGTGTGTTTGGTTTCATATGAAGGAGGGTTAAAAAGAACCAAAGCAGAAGCACAACCCATCTATTGTGAGGGAGAACACAGCGCAGATGTCGCAGGACCATTCTCGCTTTGAACTGCGCTACACGTGAACAAATGTTTTTGGTAATAGCAGATAATGACTCATCCTGGGAAAAGCGATAGACAATGAAGGCAGCTACAGGCTGGAGCACATCGCTTCCCCTCAGTGTGACTCCAAAGGGACTTCATGATGATGAAAATGGAGATTAGTCATGAAAAATGAGAACCGTCCAGTTTCCTTTCCGAGAAACCCGTGAGCGTAATTCTATTTTGATGCGAGAGACATAAACAAGTGACGTGTTTTTTCTTCTTCTATGAAATGTTTGTGTTAATTAAGGGTCAGCACCTAATGCCAGGTTCCAGTGTTCCCGCAGAATTACGCCGAGGTTCCTGCAGACGAGTTGGATGGCGTACACAGAAAATGACCAGCCGCCCACGATCAAGACATAAAAAGGGCTTTTCTGCGGTGACAGCAAACACAAAAGAGTACAATAAGTAAGTATGAGGTCAAAGGGATTTAATGTAGAAAATCATTTATATGTGAGGGTGATCAAATTATTCCTTACCTTCGGCAAAAAGCGAGCCAAGATGAAAAAGATGATAATGAGCGATGCGATCATGCCGGTGCTCATACCAGCAGAGTAGAAGAAAACTTGACTCCTTTATTTATAATTTAAAAAAAAAAAAAAAAGGGAGAAAGAATAGTTAATAACAAATCATAATCTTGTTAAATCCAAAGTATGAAACATGAGTAATGAAAATGACCTGCTGAGCGATCCTGCAAAGACGAACAACAACGCTCCAGCGAGGAAAACCAGAAACAGATAGATATCAAATTCTGAAAGGAAAAAAGAACAAGGAGTTGACCGTGTAATATCTGTCAATAACCAGATAACTTATTGTGTTCATTTGTTCTCCCACTTACTACGAAGGGGCTTGACAGTGAACTTTGTTTTGTCTGCAGGATCGATCTTGAAGCACGTCTTCTTGCTGAACAGACTGATGTGAATGGTGGTTTCATTGTGCCGCTCACGTAACAAACTCTGAAACCAGCTCCACACACTGAAGCGCTCCAGCTGCTGCAGCTCCTCCTCACCCGCCGCTGTCTCCACCTTAAACACGTTTGAACTCCACACTTTGACCTGTCAGAAATATGCAGTTATTACGGCCCTAATCAACGCAGTTTCTCCATAAGGATTAGTTGGACAATGCTGTAAGATAGAACCCGTTAATAATAATAATAATAATAATATCCCAGACAACTTAATGCAGAGGCGTCATTTTTGTCTTGATGTCCAACATATCTAAACTACGCAGAATTTAGGACAAAAACACTTTGTCAATAGCACTATTTTGTGAAAAATATCTAAAATGTTATGATTGAGAAAGTGCATTAACCCTTGTGCATCACTCGGGACATTTTGGGCTTTTTAATTGTTCGATCATTTCGGATGTGTAAATGCATATGGCATCATTTTTGGCAAGAGCTAGTTTTTTTTTTTTTTTAATTTTTTAATACAATATATTTTAAATGCACAATTTATGATCCCATGGCCATCACAGCATAAAATCCACTTTCTATGATATCAGCTTCACATCTGGAGCTCTGGATTCAGAATTTTACTTTTTACTATTTTCCAGCAGATTGAGACATTTTCTCATGTTTGAGACAAATACATGTTGTTTCCATGGTTTCCTGCGCAAACAATAAAGTTTGCATCAAAAACATTGTTAATGATAATCATTGACGTATCAGACACTGTGAAAAAATAAATATTCAATTCATCCTAGCATTTAGTCAACAGGAAATAATTACATTATTGTGGGTTTTTTCAAAGAGAAATACATTATTATTATTATTTTTTTTTTTTTTTTAAAAAAAAGCAGTGGAACTATTGTATACAAACATTTAAAGTGTTGAAATTCTGAAAATGAATGACATTTTTTAATGTTTGTTACATTTTTTTTTACTGAAAGTTGAAAATATAATTTTTTATATAAATAACATATTTTTATGGCAGTTTTTTGACCCTCAAAGGACGATGTTCAACAATAAAAGTATTTAAAAGTATTAAAAGACAAAAACTGCTCACTCATCAGGATACAGAACATAATTCACTGTTGTTGATAATCATTGATGTATTATTATTATTATTATTATTAATAATAATATTTAGTACACAGAAAATAATTACATTATCATCAGGACTGAAGTTGCTTACAAGATTTAAGTGAAAGTGGAAAATAATATTGATATAATATTTTTATGACATTTTATGGTATTACAAGTAAGAATTATTTTTTATTATCTGACACTGGACAAAGAAATAAAAATGCATTAAATAAAATGTTGTCGATAATCATTGATAATTGATCATTACATTTTTGTATTTTATCATTAAAAAAAAACAGTGGCATTATGTAAACAAACATTTAAAGGGTTAACATTGTGTAAATTAATATGTGGTAGTTATGATCAGGACTGAAGTTGGTTAAAAGATTTAACTGAAAGTGTAAAATAATTGTAACATATAATTTTATGGCAGTTTTTTGATACAGACTCATTTGTTAGAGAAACTTGTTCAAAGTGAGGGTTAAATATAAACTAAAACAGCACCATTTATATAACTTACCTGAATTCGTGTCCATGTTTGCCTCCAGGTCGGCACCACAGAGTTTTTGTAGCAGAACCTGTTGGACCCGGACATGACGTACTCCTCTCCATCCTGGAGATCAGTTACTGGATGTTTGTTGTTAACTGCGTTTGATAAGAAGAGACATGCAGGTTATACTAATCTGCATCACATTTATGTTATTTTATGAGGCTTTTATATCATTGTCACTCTGTAGGATTCTGTTATTTGGTTGTTAGTAAGCACTTTGTATCCAAATAAAATGTATTATTATTATTAAAAACAGCCAATAGTTTGTTTTCTAACTGCACTTCAGTACATGTCAACTTTGATATTAAACTCTTAGCTTGACCCCATCTTATGATCGTAGATCAAGGAGGTTCTGTACAATGTAATGCTGGAAAAACTGAGGTTCTCTCTTTGATAAAAAATATTAATGTAGACTGTTTTTATTTCTCATAGACACTCTAGATGATTAATTTTATTTAAATATTATGCTTGAAACGACTGAATCTTTTTGAAACATATTAACTTTATTATTATTATAATATATATATTTTTTTTTTAAATTTTTTTTTTCTTCCCCATTGAGATACATTTATTCTATTTTCCATTTATGTGTATTTTGTTTGTTAGGTGAGGTTGAGGCGGGCAGGGGGTGAGAAGTGGGGGTTAAAAAAAGTGAGCATTGCATTATATATTATATACTGTTGATGCTGAATAAAAATGTTGAACAAAAAAAAATATATATATATATATATTTTTTTTTTACTTTTGATTCATCTGAGAGTCCCAACAAAATATTTTATCATAAGGTTAACAGATATAGTATTTTTGCAGTACTATATATAATACACAGGTGTTAATATTATTGTCTTCACTCCCTGAATATTGTAATGTATTGTAATAAGTTGCTGCAGGTAGCCCATAAGACAGGTTTGTGCAGTTGTTGGGGAAGCTACTTTAACAGCTGGCAAGCTACCAAAGACTTCACACTGGAAGAAATTGAACTACAGAAAATCAACAAGAGAAATCTAGTTTAGTTAACTAAAGCTACTAAGAAAAAGTAATTCAAACTATTTTTTTTTTTTTTTTAAATAAATCAAAGCAAAAAATGGCAGTTAGTTAATCGAGTTTATTTCATATGCTCACTTCTTACAGGTTCTACATAAACCAAAAACATTTAATACCCCACTAAAAAAATATTTTACTTATTTTGAAAGAAAAAGGGGGGCAGGCTGGTCAAGGAGGTTCAGTTACAGTAGAGCAGCAATTGTAAAAATATAAAATAAAACAGCAACAGTTTCCTTATAGCCCAACATTGTTTATGGTCACAGTAGTTATCGACACAAAAATGGTAATACATTACTATGTAAAATATGAATGGAATTGAACTATCTGCTAGCTACTGCAAAATGTAGTTAAACTATTAGATTTATTACATGTAGTTCATTACTCCCCAACACTGCGCACAGGTTTTAGAATTGGCATGATAAGAGGGCGGGGCGGGCTTGTTAGTAAAGTTTAGGTTTCACAGATTTTTTCTCTTTTTTCCAAACTGCACCAGCTAAATCAATAATACATTTAAATTACAATAAATGTCTCCCCCACACAGAGACATAATCAGAGAGCAGCTAGCAGTGACCGGCGGGCTGACAGAAACTTCTCTAACGTTTACTTAACGGTTACAATTTCAACGCATGCTAACATGAGTTAGCCGGAGCAAAGACACTTGTTATTTAAAACACGTTATTATATAAATGATTGTAACTATTATTGCTGCCGAACTCTGCTTCTTACCCGTCTCCTGGTGTCCTGAAGTTTGAGATAAACAGATAAGTAGCAGCGCCATTAAAACCATTAATTCAGATGTAAAACAGTTTTTCATTTTCATGCATCCCGCCATGATGGTAGCACCATATCCCTTCGCTCATGTTCTGTCCCGCCCCTTCCGCTTCTGACAGTTCGTTGAGTTACAGGCCAATCGGCCAATCACAGAGTCACACTGGATGTCGTCATCGGTGTGCGTTCAACGTGTCTGGACTGTTGAGTTAATAAAAATCCAACCAATCTATATTTATTTATTTCTGATTTATTTATATATGATATTATATATTTATATTTATTTATATCATTTATATAATACGATTCTTATATAACGACTACATAAATAAATCAATTATATATATATATATATATATATATATATATATGAAATGAATTTTTTTCAAAGAAGAACCAGAATATAACACATTTTTTACCACTGTTTACATTCACTCATTAATTTCATAAAAAAAAAATTGCAATTCCTTTGCACACTGTATATATTCCAATGTATATATCAATATATATCTGTATATCTATATATCTATGTATATCTTATATATCTATTTATCTATATAGATATATAGATAATAACAAAAGTTACCCCTAATTTCATTGAATTTTTATGTGAGTTTAAGGAATATATCAAAAATATTAAACTTTTAAATATTAAAAGAAGTGATAAAAGTATCAAATTGTGTGATGAAATCTTTAAAGAAGAATAATGTAGGCCTATACTTTATTCGCCTGTTTATTTATCCCTTATTTAATTTTTTTAATTGTTTTAATTATCAATATTGTTTCTGTTTATTTATTTAAATGTATTAGGTTGAATTGTTTATTACATGTTTGAGATGTTTGTACATTTGAATGTTTTTTCAATACAAGAAATAAAAAAGAATGATGTATATCGTTACACATTCTTTTGTATAAAAATGTAAATATGCCATTATCACTATCGAACCTTTTTTTTTTTAAATAAAACACATTTTTACAAAAACAAATACCTAAATCATTTATTTTTATTTTTATTTTAAATAAAGAGATTTATATGCTCCACCACAACTACAGTACACACCTATCAATGTAGCGAGTGCTTTAAAAACATTTAAGAGTCATTTATTGTCATCCATCTATATACAGTGCAGTACAGTATATAAAGGAACAGAATTATGTTTCTCCAGCCCTGTCCAAAACTAAAGAATTAATGAATGAATATAGGATGAAAACAAAAAAAATACAAAAGCAGTTACAGAACAAGATACAAGACTAGGTACAAACATATAGTGCAAAAACAAACATGTAAAATATAAATACAGATAGTGTAAATAAATAAAAACAAATGTAAAGTGATGCAAAATAAACAACAATAAAATGTTGTATTTATGTTCCATCTGAGGATATTTATGTAGTTTGCAAGTAGTCCAAGTAAAGTGTAAATGAAAAGTATAAAGTGATGCGTGCAAATGTATTTAAATATACATTTGCTTTTATAATACCAATACTATTGTATACGTGGGTGTTGTGGTAGTTTTACGATCGTGGCTACAGCCGTGTGATAAACTATGAAAATGTGTTTATCCTGCTGTGTGTTTGTGAACCAGAAATAAAACATATTAGGAAAGCATTACAGACATATATTTTACTTTAAAACATTAAAACCTCTACATTAGTCCATTTTCAGTTCATCAAATATCCATGTTTTTAAGTTTTAAACATTGTATTGTGACTGTAATAATTTTTTAGGAGCTTACTTTAGTGCAGCCCACGGAAACTCGAGCACCTGCAGTTTGACATTGGTGGAGTCAGTAAATATGAGGGAAGATATGAAGGCTGCTCAGAGATAAGCTCTACTTAGAAATAAAGTTTACTGTTGGATTTGTGCTATAAAAACACACTGATGGGCGTTAGCATGAGAGCTCATAATAAATCTTTAGGACCATAAGAAAATTAATTACATCTCCATAATATCATGACGTGGCAACTAACAGCCTTTTAATAGTTTCACATGTGAAATTAAATAAAAAATGTTCTGCCTTTTTTTGGGTTGTGTTTTAAAGACAAACGGACATCCACCCAGTCTCAGTATTGCTGTTTTTTATTTGGGTTTCTGAGTGAAACATACATTTAAAAGAAAATAGTAAAAAGTTTGTGGGAAAGACTAATGCTCTGTTATTTAAGTGGCTGATGAAGGGTTGCCAGAGCTGGGAGAATTTGTCATTGTCTTCCTCTCAATGAGAATTAAAATGTGTTTCCAATTGCAGCTGCTGCATGACATCTTTCATTAGGGCCAAGTGGGTTTAAGTCTGTGTTTGAAGCCAAAGTATTTAACTATGGACAGAATTTTAACGAAGGTGCCATCAAACCTTAATACAAATTAGTTTCAAATTAAAAGCATTTTGTAGCTTGCCAGAAGCCTGTAGATGTGTAAGCAGCTGTATCTGCTCCACAGTGTTTTGCATTTTACAGATTATCTACAAGATCATTTATGTGCAAAGTAGAAAAATAAAAAGACCCAACACTGACTGAACCCTGCGGCTCCCTCTTGTGGACAGTCGGAAGATATTCAATCACTTTGAAGGACATTGAGAGCTTTTATAGACAAACCAACAGAAACAAAGTACACACACGCATGAAACACAAACCACATATTGTACACACACCAGCCCTACAAGGTTTTCGATTATCTTCTTAGACGTAAGACCCACCTACATACAATTGTTTTTAAAAACACAAACACAAAGGTTGCTGGAGTAGCAAATATCTGTCCATGCATGTATCTCCAGCGTCTCCACTGGGACTGAAACTGTCTGCACATTGTCCAGTATGATAAAGAAAAACAAGTATAATTTCAAAGGGAGTTCAAATAAACTTTACAACAAGTCACACTCAACAACGACCGGATGGGTTGACATGACGTTTTGTTCAGACTGTTAAGATGAATCCTGCTAACTTTTGTGATGCTGACACACTACAGTGGTGAACATGTCGATCAATATAAATGTTGAACATTCATATTTTTGCATTGTCTTTGTCAATCGATCCTTTTTTATATAACACATTTCATACAGTGGCTGTAGAACAATGTGCTGCACATGGTCCAAAAGACAAAAGCCAAAAGCCTGGCCTGCGTGGTGACAAAAGCGTGAACCACACCAGTGTACCTTGTTCATACACCAGTTAAAGGAAAACGTTATTTCAAATTCAGCTCCCAAGCATGACTTTACAGTAAAGGTTTACATTAAGATGATATTATAAATCTGCTCAGAGATGAAAGGCAGGTGTTTGTTTTTTGATACGGTACAATAAGAGTTACAGTGAGACTAAATCATTTGACCTCAATCTCATTCATTTTATCAGCATTAGTGTGAGAATAAATGCAGCGTGAGTCAGAGGTCCCGCTGATATTATAAAGCATTTCATCAAGAGTTAGGAGGAAACAATCCCATCTCAATTTCCATAAACGTGTCTCAATTGGTTGAAAATGTGAGCATTAAATACTGACTTTCACCACGTGACCATAACTTTGAGCAACAAGTTAACTTTGTTCGGTTTTAACATAACATACAAATATAAGTGACCTGTTACCAGCACCATCTACCAGTGGTGGAATGTAACTAAGTACATTTACTCAAGTGCTGTACTTAAGTACAATTTTAAAGGACTTGCCATTTACTTGAGTATTTCTACTTTATGCCAATATATACTTCTACTCTACTACATCTCAGAGGCAAATATTGTACTTCTTACTCCACTAAATTTGTCTAACAGCTTTAGTTACTTTTTTAGATTACAAATCTTCATATTCCTGTCCAGTAAGAAATCTCCAAATGTGGCGTTTTTTAATTTGAATGTTTCTGATAAACTGAAGGATGAAGGGCTTTTCTGGGCAGTAGTAGTTACACAACTTTAAACATATATAATATATAATAGTAAAACACTGACTGGGAAATTTTTTTTGCAGAATGAGTATTTTTAGTTTTGATATGTTAAGTACATTTAGCTGATAATACTTAAATCCTTCAACCTAAGTGAAGTTTTGAATGCAGGACTTTAACTTGCAGTGGAGTATTTTCACAGTGTAGAATTAGTCATTTTATTTAAGTAAAGGATCTGAATACTTCTTCCACCGCTGCCATCTACACAGGCTACGTGTGTCTGGTGCTGGAGTCTGCAGACCTCCACTGTGGACCATGCAGGCTGAAAGGCTCAAAAATGCACAGAAACTGGCTTGTGAAATTATACTTGTGAACTTTAGCAGCATTGTGTCTTGACTTCGCCAAGAAGCTGTTTAAATGAAAACTTCACCCCCAAAGTGATCCTCTGTATATCAGTACCTCCCTATAAGTTACCTTGAATTCTTGAAGAAAATCTTTTTTCCTCTCATGCCTCCACGTTGAAAAAAGAATCAGAAATGGAGAAAATTCTTAAAGAAAGAAAGAAAGATGCTTCATTTGTGAAACAGCAAAAGGCAATTTTACACAAGGTAGTTCAAAAGTATCTCTTCCACCACAACACCTGCACGTGCATTTTCAGAGGGGTCACAGGGGTCACAAATTAAGTAATGAATTGAATGGAAGTAAATGGGGAGATTTGCTGCTTTTCTCTGTTTTATATCAGATTAAAGTGACAAAACAATACATTTAAAGACACCTCGGATTTTCTTTCACAATTTTCTGATATTATATAGACCAAACGGTTAATCGATTAATCAAGAAAATAATCTGCAGATGAATAATCAATAATAATGGAAATAATCGTTAGTTGCAGCCCTACTTGTTATAACGTGAAAAACATCTTGTTTTAATATTACACTTGTCACGTTATAACGGGAAACCGCCAACGTCTGAGAGCCTGTTTACCGAGCGGACCATGAATGCAGCACAGTATCAAAAAGAGAAGTCGGCTGGAGGCGGAACTTCAAACGGCAGAAGTTCGTCCAACAACTCAGCACTTCGTCGTCTTCGCCGCTCATCGCAGGACTTTAAGGACTTTAAGGACTAACTCACCAAGGTAGACCTCAAAACACCGCCGATATATTTTGTATACTTTTATTCCTCATGCTAACACGTTTTCCGTTAACAATTTTGGAACTTCGGTTTAACGGCTAATCTTCACAACAGCTAAACAAAAAGTAGTTAAAAATAGTTTTTCAGTGGCACAGCTGCGAAGGAACCGTTTCATATGATTGTGTTTATCTGAAACTAATTTAGTTATCAAACTCCAACAAATTCAATTAAAGAAAGTCGCTCTGGTTGATGTAATTTGGCCCCTGTGAAAGCGGATAGTGTTGCTAACGTCGCGGTGATTAAAGGTCCGGGGCAGGGCTGATGGACGGGACTCAACGCATCTGAGGCCCAAAAGATGTGTTTTTAAGGCTTTAACTTGTTTGAATAGTATTTAAAGTACAGCCGAATTTAAGAACAGCCCTGACTTTCTTTAAGGGTCCTTTTTCTGTTTACGAAAGGTAGCTGGTGGCTTTAAAATTTCATTTGTCTTTTTAATTATTACATTTTGGATGTGTGCCATCAGTTGGTTGTAATTACATTTAAATGTCTAGATTGGAATATAAACAAAAAAAGTGATTTAACTTGAGTATTGTTAATGTTATTATATACTTCTTACTCCGATGCATTTATTTGTTAGCTATATCAATTTATTTATTTTACAGATTCAGATTTACATACAACAAACCCTATAAAGTATGATTCACTCTGATGTAAATAATTAAATAAATAGTTGAGTTTAGCTCCAACATTAAAATGCTGCTTAAACATAAATACATCAGGAATAATAATAAAATAATGATATGGATGGATGGATAGATGGATTACTCTCACACTCAGTGGGGGCATTCTGCTCCAAAATAATTTTACTTTTGATATTTTAAGTACAGTTTACTGACAAACAGTGTCTCGTCTCACCTTCGTAAAATGTGCCGTTTGTCACCATCAAATGACTTGTATCTTCCACTGCTGCTGCTCATATTACAGCTAATGTAATGTTCATATAACTCTGCCTTTTTTAAAAGTGAGACTGATTGTTTATATATTTCTTTTTGATCCAGGAAATAGATCAGCAGCCATGGGTGTCGAGGGTGGAATGAAATGTGTCAAGTTCCTGCTTTTCTTTTTCAACTTCATCTTCTGGGTGAGTAGCAGCTAACCACCTCTTAAACTGTTTACTCTCCAAAGGCTGCAGAGTGGATGCAGATTGCATCGAAAACATAATGTTTAACTGAGAATTGAAGCTTCTTTTTAACTATGCGGAGAGAAGCTTTGCAAAATGTCACCTGAGAAATGACAAAGATTATTCTGGTTCTGAGAGCTGCAACAAGTAGTCAACTAATACATTTGAAAAAGAAACCTGCCAACATTTCTGATGATCAATTAATCGTTAAAGTATTATTTTTTTTAACTATCCAACAGGATTTAAAGGAGGTAAAAACATCTACAGCAGTCAAATGCAACATGCACATTAATTCAACAGTATTATTAATCCAGAAACATCAGATATAAAAAACATTAACAGGAACATTTCCCTGCACAATCGATACTTTTTACTTTAAGTACATTTTGCTGATAATACTTATAATGTACATAGAGCTGCAGACGATCAACAGAAAAATAATCACCCACTATTTTGTTAAATTGATTAATCATTAAATACATTTTTCATGCAGAAATGTCTTTTTAAATGCTGTTTTCAGCCTCTGGGATAGATGGATGGATAGATGGATAGATGGATGGATACTTTATTGATCCCCAGGGAAATGTAGGCATCCAGTAGCTTAAAGACATGACATTACATATCTGCCCCCCCCCCCCCCCCATTAAAAGAAAGAAAAAATAATAAAATTAAGAGACAAATATGGAGATTTGCTGCTTTTCTGTTTTTATATCAGATTAAAAGGACAACACAAGTCTGTGTTGTCTGACTTTGAGGAAATGGAATGGACATTTTTAACAGTTTTTTTTTTTAAATTTATTTATTTTTTTTACATTTAATAGACATTGATCTAGAAAATAATTGAAAGATTAATCGATAATGAAAATGAAGCTTGTGGTAGCCCAATTTTAAAGCAACAAAGGCAGGTTATGTTCAGTGTGGTTTGTGTCATCACTACATCAGCGTATCTTTTTGGCAGTTTGAGACATGGACTACCGTAATTTCCGGACTATAAGCCGCTACTTTTTTCCCACACTTTGAACCTCGCGGTTTATACAATGACGCGGCTAATTTATGGATTTTTCCCGCTTTCACAAGCTTCATGTCGCCAAAAAACTGAGCACCGTCACATAATGTGACGTAAATCGAGTGCGCTCAAACTTCCCGTTCATTACGGTAATTAACTTTTTTACGAAATTTCTCGGGTGTTTCATTCAGTGTACCAAATGAACCTCTAAAAACATTATGCCAACCTTCAATTGCATTATTAGTTCTTGGAATGTCTTCAGCAGCGGACATTATGAACAGCGGACATTATGAACAGCGGACATTTTAAACAGCGGACATTATGAATGGTCATGATTCTGATTACGGTCATTTTGTCACCTTCATCATGGCAAAGACACGGAGAAAGGCATATGATGCAGCTTTCAAGTTGAAGGCGTTTAAAAGCCTATTTATTTTTGTTCCAAGCCGTGTTTCGTTAAAGCCTGTGTAAAGTTCATTTGTTTCAATGTACCGGTAGGCACCTGCGGCTTATAGACATGTGCGGCTTATTTATGTACAAAATACATATTTTTTAAAAATTCAGTGGGTGCGGCTTACATTCAGATGCGCTGAATAGTCCAGAAATTACGGTAGTTCTGTGAAGTCTCTCCTCCCCATGACTTGGAGCATGGTTTTGTTACGCTCCTATAACCATGACGGCATATAATCATTGTGTGAAATCAGCTGATGAGCAACACGCACCCTCTTGCTTTATTCCTCCCGTACACTTACTCGCACGTTTGTTTTATAGACTTGTTTGTGTGATATTTAAGAAGGCACGGCAGGAACTCCAACACAAGGACATTCGTCTCAGATATCCCGGATTAATCTGAGTGTTTTCTGGATAAACCTGTTTGCAGTTTTTCTTTTACTTGTGTGAGTTGCGAGCTTTAAGAGTGGGAGGTGATGCTGGAGGAATGTGAATCTTATGACCAGATTTCAAAGTGTAACGGCGTCATGTGACTTTCCTTCTTTCTTCCCCCTTAGTCACTGACACAATACCAGTGAGTGTCACACGGTGAACTCTGCAGCACTGACTGTGACAGTCATCTCACCCGTGACAGCAGGAAGTACACAAAGACAAGGATGTTTATATTCACACCTATTAGTCTCATTATTGAGTAACCACATTTAGTTTTTTTATTATAAAACATAAGATCTTTGCAAAGTTTCTTGAACAAAACAAGACATTTGAAGATGGCACTTTCACATTTTTATTTTTAGCAAAAAATGAGTATATATGAGTGTATATATAAAAATGGTTTTGGACTCTACTAAAACTATTTGACTATCAAAATAGTTGCAGATCAAAAATCAATCAATTTCTACTCTACAAATTTAGAGAAATGAAGGTCAAGGAAAAACAACACAACCTGGATAAATGCTTTTTTATTTTTATCACTTTATTCTATTGTTTTCTTTTATTCCTCTCCGTCTCTGCTCTGTTGGCCTCTTCTGTTTGCTTCTTTTTGTTTTCCTACGTCAACCCATAGCCACCTTCTTGACTCATGATCAAATATTGACTCTGGTGTTCCCGACAAGGAGCGGTGAGCGTGGATAATACGCAACCAGCCATGCCGACAGACGTGCAGTGTAAACATGTTTTTTATTGTAAATTAGTCTTAAGACCAGTTTGTGTGGGACTGTTGATCCTGGAGCTTCTTCTCCTTTGTCTCCGCAAAACTGCTGTAGAGATCCAACTTAAGTTAAATGCAGATAGAAAGTTACAACTGACTTAAATCTTCTATAATGACCTTAAAAGGACTGCATATCTGTGCTACTTCTTGCCACAAATGATTACATCAGCATTATTAAGGTTATATGTACATCATTTAAATATTTATATGTAGGGCTGTGCAGAAACGCTTCATTCATAACGCTGAATCTAAATCAACAATCGAATGCTGCGCAGCTTTTCTTTTCTTTTTGCATTACTTGTGTTTTTAAAGTATTTGTGCAGTGTCAGATAAAGATGAGGCTGCACGGATATTATTAGTATTATACTATTTGTAGAGTTTAGATTCCAGTAATGCGTCAAATTTCATTTCCAAAAGTCTTTATGGAACCAAATATTCTGCAAAAATACACATTTGTTGGCGTTGAGCCTTTTTTAAAAACAATATTTTCACTGCGCTCAGAAAGCTGTTGGCGCTCTTGCTCGCCTCACACAGAGGCACGCACCTGTATTATCTAACAACACCATGAATTACATTTTTATAACCACAAAATAAATCTAATTCTTAGCGTAATAGAAGCTTTGAATGTAAAAAAAACAAAACACAAAATGATAATAATTTGGTACAGCCTTATTCAGCAGCTAACTGAAATAAATGTCAAACAATATGAAATGAACCAGCAACACATTTAGTATTCAATTTATCCTTTAAGTAATTATTAGTGTTGTTATTATTATTATTATTATTATTATTATTTTTTTTTTTTTTTAAAGCCAAAATAATCTCTGCTTCCAGCTCCTTAAAGTGAATATTTTGCTTCTGTTATGCTACAATTATTATTTAGAATTTTGGACTGTTGAAACAACAACAAGCAGATTAAATAAATCCACTAATATTTTTAATATATTTTCCTCCCTTTTCCGACTTTTTTTTTTTGTTTTGTTTTATAGACTAAATGATTAGTCAAGTAATAGAGAAAATAATAGCAATAATAATGTAATTTCATGTTGAAATAAACGTTTAATTCATCCGTTTGGAGCTCATTGCATTACAGTGAAGTCACTTGATCTTACTCCTCTTCTGGTAATCACTTTCTTTCTGTTTTCGTGCGTCACTTGAGCAGCGACGTCCAAATGCGCTCATCGATGTTTCATCTCCATAATGTACAAATATGTTCTAAATATGAGAGTATTAAGCCTTTCTACCCCTTTTTTACAGTTCTGCCTGTTTTGGAGAGTTTTAAAGTCTTTAGTTTGATGTTTAGTTTTTCTGCCACAGAAACCTGAAGGTCTGTTTAATAAAACTGATTAATCTGCCTGTCATTTACTTTATTAATTGTTTGGCCCATAAAAATATCTTTAATACATGAACATATTTTTTTTTTTAATGAATATAACTCGTCAGTGTGTGCAGTGAACATGTTGTTTCTGAGGCTAAACACCAACCAATGTGGATTAAAGCAGAATATTTGGTCAGATAAAAAACAAGTTCTAAACAAGACTTCTATCTTTTTTTACTATAAATGTTGACTTTTAGACTTTAAACGCTCTGGAGTTATTGGAAATGTCAAACAATCCTCCGCAGCACCACTGGAGTCTAACTCTACTAATAGTTTAATACTAATAATATTAGTGCAGCCTCATCTGTATCTGACATTTTAAACACAATAAATGTGAAAAAGATAACGTGCAGCGCTCGAATGTTGATTTAGAATTTAAATGTCCGACTTCTTGCCACAGTTGATCCCTCCTGATCTCAGTCAAACAGTCGCCCACACGCTGTTTTAAAAGCTGTACCTCACCCAGAGCTGTGACATGTGAGCATCACATTTTATCATCTGAGCCTGTCACATCATCTGCATACGGGAACTAAAGACTGTTGCAACTTCCTCCCAACTGTTTAGTGTTAGTGCTCAATCATTCAGCGTGAGGGGTTCGTGTGGAAAGCAACGTTTGACCCTTAAAAGCAACTGAATATTTTTGTGCCCACAAATGAAAATGAAGAATTTCCTTTGGAAGAGTTGCTTTAAGCACAAATCTGAAGATATTTTCCAAATTGGTCAAAGCGTTGAAACCAAGCGTAAGAAACTTGAGTTTTTCTTGTATTTATTATTTAGTTATATTCAGTCTTGGGGCAAATGAGTCGTCTTTTCTATGTATTTCATTTTATTTTAGGAAAAAAACAGACTATACTTATGATAAAAAAATGTCTGGCACTTAAATCTTTCATCAACATTTTTGAACTTCTGACAATGAAAATGAAAATAAAATGACCCTCTGGAGAATTCAAATCACATGACTTCAGATCAATGGCACTCAGATATTTCAATGTAATGAATAAAATGTCAACAGTACAGTAAGTATTTAATGTTTGAATTTTTAAGTTTTTCATTCAGTTGCTTATAAAACTCCAATTATTACGACCGGTCTTTACTTCCATCATGTTACCAGATAATCTGTGGACACAAGAAATGTGCATCACGTTATCCCACAACTTCCACTGTAATTGAATTAAATTCTATTCTCTTGGCTCTTTACTGTTTTTAAAATGTATTTATATGTCCTTTCGTGGTGAGTTTCTTTTGCACTTTTATATAAAGTTCTTAAATGTATATAAATAAACTCGCCCTCTTCTCTGCTGCAGTTATGTGGCCTGGCATTGATTATCGTGGGAATCCTGGTTCAAGTGGGTTTGCACAGCACCTTGATGATCCGCGATCCGTCGGCCTCGGGAGCTCCCATCGTTCTCATTGGAGTCGGCGTTGTGATCTTCTTCATTGCCTTCTTCGGCTGCTGCGGCGCTTGGAAGGAGAACTACTGCATGGTCACCACGGTAACTCACACAACAAAAAGGTTGAATAACTACACGATGAATGATTAATGGGTGTAAAACATGCATAATGTAGCTTATAAAAGCATTCATTAAAGCAACATCAAGGAACTTTAATTTTGAGTTGATTTTGGCGCCCGCTGTGGATGGAAGCGGTCGTGTTTCCATGTGCAGCAGCGCCTCGTGGCGTAAAGATCTTCGTCTGGTCAGCGCGTGCATTTGTTTTGGACGCGAGTGAAAGAAAGACTCACCTTATTTTATAATATAATTATTTAAATTAAACACGGCTGTTTGCAGGACTCATCGCGATGAGTAATGGTAATGATTCTATCTGTAGCTAAGCTTATTAATAATAATATTACGGCACATAAAAAAGGGCAAATAGCCTGGGCCATCACAGTTGAACATGCAAAATTACTCTGAATAAAAAGGATAGGAAACTGTGTCAAGACGTTTTTAAAGTTACGTTTTCGGGTCATTTTAGAATCCATAGGCTTTTTTTTTTATTTTTTTTTTATTTTTTTTTTACATTTTTTCTTTTTATTAATGCTTACTTTTATTTTGGACATTGCACATATCTTCTATATTTACATTGCATTTTATGTTATAACCCGTTCTCAATGCGTTCTCATTTGTTATTTAACATTTCTTGATGCTATTTTTCAGAACATTTTTGACAAATAATGCTTTCGAATAAAGACCAGGGACCCGAGTGGCCTCGGGGTGAAGGGTGCGTGTGTGTGTGAAATCAGGTCTCGCAATGTGTTTCATAAATAAAGCAGACTTATTGCATACCAGTGTAGGAGGAGGAACATTTGATTATCAAGATATGAAAGTCTGCTTACTGCTTTGAATTATGTTTTTATATTATTGTCTTATTTGCTCCCAAGTCCGTCTTTCACCGCCGGGGTTGCAGCGGAAAGAACAAGACTAAAATATTATTATACATGTCATAATTTCCCTTAAGAGGATGAATAAAGTGTCTTGTATTCTATAAGAATACATCTAAGAAACACCTTGATTTAATGGAAAACCCAAATGTAATTATAGATCTACTCGCGATATTGTATAATTATTAATCAGTCGGAGATGTTTTGCAAGCTGTCCTTCCTGCATCAGGCAGTTTAAACTCTTACTTTTAGCTGGATTATGTGTTGAACTTCTTCGTCTTTGTCTAATATTGTAGTTTACTCTTCATTTGTGAAATATGCCGCTCTGCTGACAGTACACGTGTCCCTGTTTGTGATTGGTCACACGCTGCAAAGCCCGCCCCCTTTTCTGTGAACACGCTCCTATCCAGACAGAGACTCTGGGTTCACTGATGGCGGTCATATTAACAATAACATGACTGATGCACACTGTCCCTTTTTAAGGCTTTCTTTTGTTGTTCTCTAAAGAAGAATCTCTTCCGGCTTCCTTTTCACTGGAAAACTCGCTGCCAAACTTCGCTGTGCACATTTAAACACTGCGTGCCGTAAATGTTGTGTGATTTCGTGGGGAATCGGACCCGACGACATAAAGAATAACTTTATAGAAATAGAAAATAGTGTCTTTTGCTTATGGTTTTATAGAAGCATCAGTATTAAATTGATTATTTCGTAAGCAATTTTAAAAACTTTCACTTCATTTCTCTTTTTCCCCAGTTTGCCATCCTCCTCTTTCTGATCATTCTCGTTGAGATCGCAGCAGCCATCGCTGGATACATGTTCAGAAACAAAGTGAGTGTAAATGTCAATGTTTCGATGTGTTCCAGGATCCAAGATGCAGCATAACGAGTGTTTTAACGTCCACGTTGTGTCTCCCATGCAGCTCTCGCTGGTCGTCGAGGATAGTCTCGGTAACATGATTTCTGGTTACAAGAATGGCACCGATGACTTCAAAAAAACTGTGGACAAACTGCAGGAGGAAGTGAGTGCAGAGTAAATCTCCTCCTCACTGTTTGCTGACAACTCCTTCACATAACACTGCTGCATCCTGTTGGTCTGCACTGTATGGCAGCTCTTTGCACCGTCTGTTGACACAACTTACAGTATATCCTTTTACTGCACACTGCTGCCATGCCCATATTAGGGGAGTTGTGATTTTTTTTAAGATGATTCAAAGAAATATTGATATTATGTTGATGATGCACATGTGATAATAACGTCCAGGGTCTTAAAAGGCATTGAATTCATTAATACAAAGATAAGGCCTTAAAAAATGTCTTAAATTAATCTTATATAAATGCATTTAAATGCTAATTTATGGGAATTGGGATCGTTTTTTTCCTGACGTTGTTGTAAAATTTCTAAATTGTCACGCAGATCCAGATGACAAAACACTTTTTTTTAATATTGTAAAATGTCTTCAATTTTAATTCAGCTTCATTTAAAAAGTCTGAATTCTAATTTGCCTTACAGTTCTGGTTGCAGACTCTCTCTGCCTCCCTACACTCGTCTTTTGGGTGAAATTCATTTGCCTAAAAAAAAAAACAAAAACAAAACGGAGACAAAATGCACAAAAATCAAATTTTCCACTGATCCTGCAGTGTGAATGTGGTTGTTTCAGCCCTCGTCCATATTAAATGTTTGTCATTTGACTCGCTTGCAGTTGAGCTGCTGTGGTGCGACCAACTCTTCTGACTGGATAGACTTCAGTTTGGATAAAAACTCTGTGCCTGACTCCTGCTGTGTGAACGTCTCCAAGAACTGTGGAGTCGGGACCATGAAGGACGCTATCAAAGTGTACCAGAAGGTAAACCGAGACTGCTTCACAATACACAGTTGAATGTGAAGCAGCAGCAGCTGTATGCAGGGCCGTGTGCACACACAGGAACGGAAAAGAAAAGTTGAGAATTCAATCAAAAACATCCAAAAAAGTCTCGGGCACCGGACTCCAGACGTAAAAAGAAAAGGCCAAACAAGCTTCATATTCAGCAACGTTGGCAACGGATACAAAATAAGACCAAGTGAATATCTGACAGAAACTTGACTCCATGACATCTGTGGTATAACTGAGCTGAAACTATGTTTGTGTCCGTCGTGTAATAACACTTTATGGTCTGTATTTTCTCTCTTACGCTTCCATTATTTTCTACATTCTGGTCAAAAGAACTGAAACATTTTCATTACCATTCATAATAACTTTGGGTGTGTTTGGGACTTCAAGAGGAAGTAAAACCAAAGTCAACAAAACACAACCGGGATTAAGTCAATGTTTTACCACGACGCATCGGCTCTCAAATAATAGCTCAACCAGTGAAATGTCCGTATTGAATCTAACTTTTCTTTTTTTATCTTGTAGGGTTGTCATGATGCCTTCCTGACTATGCTGCAGAAAAACGTCCTGTGGGTGATAGTCACCGCTCTCGTTATTGCTGCCCTGCAGGTACGTAACATCAGCAAAGAAAAATATAATGCAAAACATCACTCAAAGAAACATGTTCAAAACGACTACAAAGAGTCTAAAGGTCTGAAGTCTGAGTCTTGCTCCTCTGTAGAGGTGGTGGGGCCATATTGTCTCGTACTCCACCCGTGTATCTGAACACATTACTTGTTGAATTACTAACCATTTAATTTTTACTATAAATGTTGGCTACTAAAATGATTTAATTTGAAAGATGGCGTAAGTGTGTTTTTGTAATTTCAACTCATTACTTTTAATAAATGTATTCAGTTTTATTGCATTTGTATGGTCACAGATGTTTATCTTTCTAAAAGAGCTCCGGGACAAAGATTGTATTGTATGTAAATTAAATGCGGTTGTGTTCCTTGCAGATTTTGGGCCTCGTGTTCGCCTGCTTGTTAATGAGAGGCATCCACAGCGGCTACGAGGTCATGTGATCATCTCCACGCTGAGGAGTTCAGCTCGAGCTTTTAATATGTTCATCTTTTACTTCAGATATAACACACAGAACAATATATTTTCTTCTGTATTGATTTTGGATTGTATTTTCATAAGTTTACATTATCTGCGTTGATACTGTACATGCTTAGGAAGTGATAGAAATGATTAATATAGTCTTTATCGTCGGCGTACAGTTCGTTCAAGGAATTGTAACATCTTTTATTCTATTTTAAGACTTAAGATCAGTTTTTAAGTTCTGCTGGTTCCCGGTTTCTGTTTTTATTAAAGACTTTTAAATTACATCAAGTTTTTGCTGAAGTGTGAATACAAACAGGGGAATAAATGCACCATAAAAGGTATTTATTTCAGACACAGTTGCATTACAATGTGTATAATATTGGCACAGAAACACAACATTCAAAACCTGCTGAGCAAATATAATTATAGAAAAGAGCTTTTGCAGCTCATGTTATAGATGTATTGTGCGAGTTCTTGTGAAACACACAGGAAGCAAATAACATTTATTGCACACTTCACACAAACACCGTGCACTTCCTCTTTGTACTGCAACACCGAAGTATGCAACAAGTTTGAATAAATCCTGTGCTGTAGTGAAGTCTGCCCAGGATAAATTAAAGGTTAGTGTGTCTCCAGTCACTGTTATTACAGTAGCTGCCGTTTGTAGAAACAAGACAGGAAGCTAAACAATGTTCTGCTGTGGTTTAGACTCTTAAAACAAAACCTCAGCGTACGTTATATTTAAAGTATCTTCACTGCGTTTACGTTTTGCACATCCCACACTGAACTGTCATATTGTACATCTTTGCTATAGTATTGTTTTTAATACCATCTTCATATTTTTAGATTCTATAGTAATATTATTGAATGTTGCAGTACTTGCTTGTATTTAATTTCCTCTTAATATCTTTATTGTTATGCACCAAAACGTCAAGGAAAATTCCTTTGACGTGAAAACATACTTGGCAATAAACCTTATTCTGATTCTTAACCTTACTCTCAGAAGTCTTAATCTATGCTCTCTTCACAGCCACCAGACTCCATTGACAGTCATTTTACCACGCAGAACACGGGAGCTGCTGGTGTACTGCTGCATCGATCAGTTAGTTTGTGAATCTGAACTAACCCTTTAAAACACCAATGTCACACAAACACAAACTAACTGATCAAGGCAGCGGTACACCAGCAGCTCCTTTGTTCAAGTAAAACTGTTTTTGTCAATGGAGTCTGGTGGCTTCGAAGAGAACATACAGTAGATAAAGGGCCGTCTTTACATGCGTACTACAATAAGAACATTTTAGCCAAATGTGCCATTTTTAGCACGTGTCGCTTGCTTTTGTTTCAGTTTGTTTGAGTCTGTTTCTCCTGCTCGTCTTATGTTCTATTTGTTTTTACCTCTCGCTTGTATTGCACTATTAACAAAAAGAAAGGCCAAGGTAAAGACGTGAAAATATTCTAAATATAGCGTACACTTGAACGGATATTGGTGTTTTTAGGTGTCTAAAACACGTTTACAGCAGAACATTGTTTATCTTCCTGCTTCCTGTCTGTTTCTACAAACTGCTTCTACTGCAGGTGACACACTGACTGGAGAAGAAGCTCAAACAGCCTCACTTCAAACATCAGAACTGTCCCTTTTAAATGTCAAATTAAGCCTCCAAAAGAAGAAAACCTCAAGTAAACGATAAAGTAAAGTGCCATCACAGCTTGTAAATGCTGGAAAAGAACAAGTTCAGCTTCTTAGAAACACAAACAAGCTTGAATGTCTTTGCAATTGCAAACATTATTTTTTAATCTAATTTAGGATCTACTAACATTGTTTCCCAATCAGAAAGTCTGTTTAGGTAAGCTAGTTTTCCTGTGATTTCGTATTTGACTAAACTATTTCCTTCCTCTGAGACTGTTGCAACAAAACTTTTTGACCAGAATTATTCACGTAAAGAGCAGAGCGGAAAGAGACGTGAATGTATGAGAAGCTATAGCACATAAGTTATTTTTATCCGTCTTTAAGAGTGGAATGAGTCAGAAATATTTTCTATAAGTCAAACACTAACAGCACACAAAGTGCTGCTGAACTTTTCCTGAACAATATCCTCATTGTTTCCATGCAGGTGTGTAATGGTGTGAGCTTAGAAGTAAACAAAAGACAGCCTGAGCTTTAACAGTGGGAACAAGCTTGAAGTACAGCGACAGGTAATTAGGATTTTACCTCAATGACAATATAGTTCAGTGCGTCAAAATCCATGTCAGCCCCTGGTGAGGGTCTGAATTATCCACTAAGATATTTCTAAGTCAAAACACGCGTTTTATTGTGCCGATTCATGACGTAGAATCCCATAATACTCCTCTGATAAAGACACAATAGATTCTTTAGAGTTTTCCAAAAATAAATCCTGTTAACTGGGTTTGTATTTGGACATTTCTAATGCGTCTTAAATTAAACGCATATTTTTCTTTGTTGCAAACTTGCATCAAAGCTTGGGGTAAGATTTTCATTTTATTTTTTCTCTTAAACCTCATAATCTTGGCAAAAACAGTTTAACCTTTTTTTTTGTTTTTTTTTTTCCCTAATGGAGATGTTGACAGCTCTTTAGGAAGTTGTGCGGTGACACAGAACATTATCGCAGAAGCAGATGGCTTCAGGCTTCCTGTCAGTGGCGGCCGGCGGCGCTTGGGTAGTTTGCAGAGAGGAATACAATGCTGTGCAAAAGCAGTGACACCTCTGAGTCTGCAGAAAATCAAAGAAAAGGAGGCATGGAAATAACATTACATTTTAGACGAGAAGAGACATGTTTATAGGAAGAAGGATTAAAGGAATAGTTCAACATTTATGCAGAAGATTGATACCACTTCATATCTGAGCATTAAAAAGGAGAAAGTGCTGCTGCGTATGTGGAAGAAGTCGAAGAAAGACTCCAAAGCTGCAAAAACACTGATAAAAACTCACTTCAGTCAGCGTCGGCTGGGTCTGAAGAATACAAGTGCATTTTGTATAATGCAGAACCCAGGTATTGACAAGGAAAAAGAAAACATGGAATATAAAATTGGGTTTCCACACCAAATTCAAAAAGACATTTCAAGGACTTTCCAGTCCAATTCCCTTAAAGTCAGGGAACATAGTTTGAGACACGGATCAAGGTTCATAACTGTCGTACTTTCTGGAGGCAGGTGTCGCCTGAAACAATAAAATTTTTTCTATTCTACACTTTCAATGACCCGCGTCTCCCTTAAACTTACATGTAAAACCCTAAAAATGACAAAATCTCTGGTTCTGCTGTATCAATTTTGATCCTGTTTTTTTTTTAAACGATCCATTGTGAGTGACACTTTATTAGGAGTAAAACGCTAAATCAGTGACATGAATATGAAGCTAACGCCAGCTAGAGTTAGTTTAGCATAAAGACCGGAAATATGGGGAAACTGCTCGCTTTGCCCTGTGAAGTAAAAACCATTGCACATAATCCTCTTAAAACCGAAATTTTTACACTTTTTTTGTACAAATTAAATAAATAATACATGGAAAGTAATGACAAGATTTTTTTTTAAGGACACCAGAAATAGTGGCTGAAATGGGCCCAACACACCCGAATGATCGTTGGCAAATTGGCAACAATACCCACATATTTTGCCCATAACACGTAAACTAAAAACATTTTGAAGAAAATCTCACAGAAGATCCAAAGATGGCACCACTTTAACTAATATCTCTAACAGCAGCAATTAAGTGGTTAAAACCTGACAGCTGAAATGTAGGATCACGTTCTCTGTGAGACTATAAAAGAAATCTCATTATTCTACATGGCTAAAATAAAAAACACACACGCACGTAACTTCTGCTGATAAACTGGGAAATTCTATTTATAAAACAGGAAGTCACAGACGTGTTTCTATTTAAAAGGAGGAAACATTATTTTTAATGCTGTTGTGTGTTAGGGTAAAAGTGATGATGGAAAAAAAAACAGTGCAAAATTGTGAATATCATTGTATAAGTTGATCGAACTGAAATAAATTCTAAGTTAAAAGAAAAAGAAGAGATATAATACGTTAAGAGTTTCAGAGGTGCTGTTTTTCTGTTTATGCTAAGCTAAGCTAATCAGGCGCTTCATATTTACAGTACAGACATGAGTGGTATCAATTACCTGTCCCAAAAACACTGCAGATAAATACCTTTCAGGGAGGAGGACAGCTGAAGCCACTGGGACAACCACTCACGGCACTGATTAACCCCCAGACTGCAGTTATAAAGCCCCCGCACATAACACGCCTGCAAAGACAGAAACATTAAGCATTCATCACTTTCAGTGTTCACCCTCCTGTTGGTCCAGTGAGTATAAAAGACGCCGACCTGTCGGAGTTCGAAGTCGGTCAGCTGATGGGGGCCGAGCCGGCAGAGGGCCCGGTCCAGCTGCAGGAGCTCCAGGCCGTGGCTGTTCAACCGCCGGCCAATCAGGAAGCCCGGGAGGTACGGCGTGAGGAAGAGCAGCGGGCTGACGTGTCTCTGCAGACGCACAGGACAGATAATCCAGATGTGTTCAGGTTGCATTTCATTGTGGAAATCCTTCATTCGGAAGAACCTCTTCACATGTAATACGATGTTTTTAGGGGAAATATCTAATAAAAAGGAATATCTCATAAAGGAATATCTAATAAAAGGAATATCTAATAAAATAAATAATATTATAAAAAGGAATATCTTATATAGAGAATATCTTATAAAAGGAATATTTAATAAAAAAGGAATATGTTATAAAACAGGTTCTCAAACTTTTTCAGACCAAGCTCCACTTAACCAATAAAAAACCCTCACGGACCACCTGACTCCCCAAATATCCAGAAACAACAGGCCTGCTTACCACTGCAACAGTATATTACACATTACAGGCTAATATTGAGCTTTATGTGACCTTCTCTACATTAAATCAACAATACAAATACAACTACAGATTCTACAAGCATTTCATTCATATGTGATCTAAACGGTAAATGCTGATCATATGAAACGTAGACTACATTTATTACTGAGTTTATGTCCGAGCAAACAGAGCCGCAAGTTACTTATGAAAATTAAGGGTTTTTTCACATCCAAGCTTTTTCATGAAAAAAATGTAGTATTTCTTCACATCCATGCTTTTTTCAAGACAAGTATTTTTACTTAAAGCTTTTTCCGTGAAAATTAAGTATTTTGACAGCCAAGCTTTTTTCAAGAAAATTAAGGTTTTTTTTGACATTCAAGCTTTTTCAAGAAAATTAAAGTTTTTTTAAAATATTTTTTTCCCCATGAAAATAAATAAAGGAATATGTTATAAAGGAACATCTCATAAAGGAATATCTTATTTTATGAGTGGACCTTTGTTACTGACCATGTGATCCACGCTCATCCTCTGGATTCCCAGCGGTGGTCCAGAGAACAGGCTGCGAACGGCGAGAATTTCAGACACTTGAGGTTTTGCTCCACTTTGCACCTGAAAACGCACAGAAAGTCAGTTTTTCCCACTTATTGCTTTACTTCTCACTGCAAACATGTGTAACATGTTTCAAAGTAAGTAGTACTCATTTAAAATGTGGGACAATATCTAATCACCTCACCAACGTTATTCGGCCATTTCAGGACTCAACAGTAAGGATGCCCGCTGGCCCGGGGCAATTAAAATGCCTCGTCAGGCTAGTAAATTAATTAAAAAAAAAACAAAAAAACAATTAAACACATTGTTTTTCTGGAGCTAATGATTTTCATTCAACAGAAGTTAAAAGACAAAGTTTCTGAGCTGAAGCGCAACAGTATTTTTAATAATTCTGGAAACAGGAGTTTGTTTGGGTGGCGTGAGAGGATGTGGGCGAAACTCCACATTAAATCACTCAAAATATAAATTAATCAATTAACTTTAGATAAAACTATTTGTACATCTGCAAGTAAATGACTTTGGGGAAGTCAGATTTCTAAAAAAACATTAGCGTTGAAGCCTGCATTTTTTTTTTTTTTTTGTAATTTGAGGAATATTGTGTATTTAATATAATTTTATTTCACACTTGGTTTGGCTTATTTGAAGCTAATGGTTGCATTTTTTTCCTATAGTTTGTCTTTGTTGCTCTTACTTTGGTTTGGCTTATTTGAAACGATTCTTCTACACTTGTATGATTTCACCTGTTTGAAGTTTATGTACCTGTAAGATTCTCACTGTTTGGAGTCGTATCCTCATGATTGTTTGCACTTATTGTAAGTCGCTTTGGACAAAAGCGTCTGCTAAATGAACTGTAATATTTCCCTGTGAATGTTTGCATCTTCATGCCTCCTGCTTTGATATTTTGACTGAAGGTTTCAGTTCGCCTCCCTTCCTCCTGTTGAGAATATTCACAGAGCTAAGTGTGCCGAGCAGCCCCACATTCCTTGTGGTCTGTAATCTCATTGTGTGTGTAGAAGTAACATGTGTTTTCTAATGTTCCGGGTCAGAACCGGCAGCACTTGTTGCTTTGAAATCTCTCTCTGACAGTTGATTACTTGGTTGTGACTTCATTATTTACTCATCTCTCACCAGGAGATTCTCGCCGCTCACTTACTTTAGCACACAGGTCCTTCAGGCGACTCTGCAGCCGAACATCCTTCAGCTGCCGGCTCGTGTTCTCCAGCCCTGTGAGCACCGGCCGGTGGTGCCGGGCCCGGAGCGAATGGTACACTTCCCGGAACTCCACCTGCTGCTTGGGAGTCCAGAAATGAGGAATCAGGAGCTGGCGGGGGAAAAAGTACCTGGCAGTGAAGAAGAGCGGGGGGTAAATATGGTTAAAGATCCAGCATCAATATTAAGTGTGACACGTTTTTTTTATTATTTTTTTTTATTTTTTTAAATCACATATTTCAGAATGCTTTGGAATAAAAAGGTTTATTTCAGAGTAACTCACATCAAGACTAAAACCAGGTAGTTGGCAAAGGGAGGGATCGACATCAACAGCAGAGGAAAGGCCTTTAACACGTCTCTGCGAAACTGCAAAACAAAAGTAAAGTAAGTAAAGCTGCTGATGATAAAACATAACAGAGCGGAAATGAACCCTTTTGGCTTTGACTTTTATATTTTTATATCATCTTGGCTGTGTTAATGCATATAGCATAAGTTTTATCAAGGGTGTGAAGTGTTTCACTTTGAATTGTGAAAGTGTAACCTCAGCTCCTATAATACGTGTATAATAAAGTTTGTTTCCAAAACACAGACGGACAAAAATGTCTCCTTTAAAACCATAACTTATGATCCCACAGCCATCACAGCATAACATTCTGCTTCCTATGATTTCAGCTTCACATCTGGAGCTCTGGATACAAAATATTACTTTTACTATTTTCCAGCAGATTGAGACATTTTCTCATGTTTGGGACAAATACATGCCGTTTCCATGCGCAAACAATAAAGATTGCATCAAAAACATTGTTAATGATAATCATTGACGTATCAGTCACTGTGAAAAAAAATTATATTCAATTCATCCTAGCATTTAGTCAACAGAAAATAATTACATTTGTGGGTTTTTTCATAAAGAAATAACTTTTTATTTTATTTATTTTTTTTTTTTTTTTTTAAAAAGCAGTGGAATTATTGTATACAAACATTTAAAGTGTTGAAATTCTGAAAATGAATGACTTTTTTTATGTTGGTTACATTTTTTTATTGAAAGTTGAAAATGTAATTTTTTATATAAATAACAACATATTTTTAATGGCAGCTTTTTGACCCTCAAAGGACGATGTTCAACAATAAAAGGCAAAGTATTAATTGACAAAGACAGCTCACTCATCAGGATACAGAACATAATTCTAATTTTATTAAATTATATTGTCATTCTGTATATGCACCGCTCATTTCTGCATTTAAACATCAAGACCCCCATGTCAAAATTATATATTTTTATAATTATACAAACAAGAGCATAGTCAAGACGATTTATAGCCTTTATCTCGCACTAAATGTCACAAGCCTTGACTCAATATCTGGCTATAAATGTGACAATATTTTGTATGTGACTGACCTGTCTGAGCTTCTCCATCTCCCTGTAGGGAAGATTCTTGAACTGCGCTTTGTCGAAGATCATCTTCGCTTTTATCCTCCGCACTTCTTTGCCATCTTGGAACAGGAGCTTGAATCCTGGAATGATTCAATTATAAAAAAAGATATTTTTAGGATAAAAAATGTGGATTCAATCTTTTTTTTATTTTCTCTTTCCACACTTTTTATTCCTTTAGTTAAATAGTAAAACGTGTATAAATGTAGCAGGATGAATGTATAAAGTGACAAAACTGTAATATATATAGTTTTTTGTATCTTCACCACGATGTGAACTACATCGTGAAAGGCTGCGTTATTGCATTCAGGGATTCTTTTTAAATAGTTAGTTGAAAGAGTATCCATAGAAAACTGCACTTAAAAATTTACCGATCATTCTTTTTTTTTTTTTTGGTGCATTTTGTGTTCAGTTTAATGCTCAATTTGTTCAATAAAAGAAATAAAATAAATGTAATTCAAAAAGCAATTTGCTGTATTTTAGCGGAATACTGAAAGTTTATTATTAAGCATTTCAAGGTGCATTTTTAAGCTCGTCCAGCATTTAACAGCTGTGGTAAATCAAATATTTATATACAGTACATACAGGATACTGATTAGTGCACTTCTTCATTAAATACAATAATACTTCTACATTAAATCAGATGTTATTGTACTATAAACAACCAAAAGTATGTTTTGTGACAGCGTTCTACAGAAGGGTGACAAATTAAAGCAAAACACCAAAAGAGTTTCAAAATGTGTCGCCTGTAAGTAGACTTTGCATACTATATTGAATATTACATTTAAAATGCACATAAGGTGCAAACAAAACAAGGTACAAACGTGTAGTGCAATACACAGTATAATATAAAAAAAGAGTTGTTCAGATAGAAAAGTATAAATATAAGTGTATAAGAGAGGGAACTTGAAAGTTGACATTGTGCTCATGTTTCTAAACTTAAATTAATTCTACGTCTTGAAATCCATTCAGATTCAATACATTTTTCCACTTTTGCAATTTATGTAAACTGGGAAATTAAATAAAAAGAACTACGAAAGTAACGACAAACCACAAAGTAGACGAGCTGCAAAATAGCAAAATTTAAATATTGTATGACACAAGTAAATTAAACACATTCAGGAGTGTTTAATAAATTATTTAAATCAAGCAACTGCTATAATACATATTTAATTCTGACCACAAAAAAACTGTTTTACAGAAATAACATAAAGCAACAAACAGTATCTACAGTAGACATGTGAGAAACAAAGTATTGAAGATGTCAGAGGCGAGTTACCAGATGATCTTACCTTCCACAAAAGTGTGATAGAGCTGAAAAAAGCGTGGAAATCGTGTTTTGAGGAAACTTTCATATTTGGTATTAACCCTCTGGAGCCTGGAGGTGACATATCGACCGATTCCTCGTCTAGCTTTGGACGAGGAGTAAAGTCTGCATAGGGGCAACCTGCAGAGGAGAAGACATTATTACTGTTATCATTGTTGTCGTTATGGAGTGTCTCAGCTGGACAAAATCAGGTTATCAGTCACAATATAAGGTGGTGATGACCTGGTTCTGTTTGCTGCAGAAGGCTGGGTCCAAGTAGACAAGTGGAGTGTGTGTGTGTGTGTGTGTGTGTGTGTGTGAGAGAGTGACAGACAGACAGACAGACAGACACACAGAGAGAGAGAGACAGACACAGAGACGCAGAGAGAGACACAGAGACAGAGAGAGACACAGAGACAGAGAGAGACCGACACAGAGACGCAGAGAGACAGACACAGAGACACAGAGAGAGACACAGAGACAGAGAGAGACAGACACAGAGAC
>CALSCE010009645.1:10102086-10124745 GCA_943593645.1 Bovichtus variegatus
GAGACACAGAGAGAGACACAGAGACAGAGAGAGACAGACACAGAGACGCAGAGAGAGACAGACACAGAGACAGAGAGACACAGAGACGCAGAGAGAGACAGACACAGAGACAGAGAGAGACAGACACAGAGACGCAGAGAGAGACCCAGAGACAGAGAGAGACCGACACAGAGAGGGAGACAGACAGACAGACAGCTGGCCAGAGGAGAGAGACTGCAGAAAGTGTCTGTGACCTGGCGCAGCTGCATGTCAATAAAACCTGTTATTTTTACACTCAACTTGTCCTTCTGTCATTTTATCTGGGTGAGAGCAGAACTGTCTGACTTATTATTATTATTATTATTATATAAGCCTGGATAAGAATTTAAAAAAATGTATAACAAAGAGGAGCAATGACAATAAACAATAAACAACATATTTCTCCACAACTCTTCCTTGCTATCTTAGTAAATATATTATTAAGTACAAGTATATATATTTATTTAGTGATGAGAAAAATAATTTTAAATAGTTTATAAATGTACTAATCCTATACTTGCTACAATGAATATATTTATCCAGAATAATGATCATATTAATCATGTCAGAAATAGATCAATTCAAATTATCCATATAAGAATAAAGAGAAATTGCAAAAGTCGAAATGTAATTCGTCTTAAGTAAGAATATTATTTATTTTTTTTTTTTTTCATATTTACCCAAAATCCTGTCCGGATATGAGAAAACCCGGATATCATCTGACAGTTAGACCCATTGCTCAGGTGATATACTGAAAGGTAGTTTTATGCTGGACGTGTACAGAAGACACTACAAAGTATCCTGAATTAAACATAAAGTGAACAACTCATTTTACATCATGACATATCTGCTTTAAATGTTTCTTATCAAAAACAAACGGCTGGGGAAGTCCTGACTTGCAGCTAGCTTAACTTAGCAACGGTTCAAGTCACATGCGAGTGAAACTACGATGCAAATAAAGCACGAAAGAAGCTTGAATAGTGTTAAACATACCTGGACTGACAGGACACATAAGGAGAATAAAGTCCATAAGTTATCCTGTTTGTCCTGAGGCCACACAGCCGGGTCAAAGACAAGTGGCTACACAGGCTGGAGCAGAACAGCGCCATGTTGGATACAGTTACCGTAATGACGCTCATATACGGCACAGACGACGCAAAAGCCATGAGCAAAAGCCGTTCAAGGTACCGTAATGACGCTCATTTAGGGCAAAAGCAAAAGCCGTTCAATTACCGTAATAACGCAAATTTAGGGCAAAGACAAAGGCAAAAGCTGTTCAATTACCGTAATGACGCCCGGTTATAGTAATGACGCTCATTTATGGCAAAAACAAAAGCAAAAGCTGTTCAATTACCTTAATAACGCTAATTTAGGGTAAAGACAAAAGCAAAAGCAGTTCAATTACCGTAATGACGCTCATTTAGAGCAAAGACAAAATCAAAAGGCGTTCAATTACCGTAATAACGCTAATTTAGGGCAAAGACAAAAGCAAAAGCTGTTCAATTACCGTAATGACGCCCGGTTACAGTAATGACGCTCATTTAGAGCAAAGACAAAAGCAAAAGCTGTTCACTTACCGTAATGACGCTCATTTTAGGGCAAAGGCAAAAGCCGTTCAGTTATCGTAATGAGAGACAGGTTAGACAAGCACCTGGCAGTGACAGCTGTGTCTTTATTAATATATTTATTATTATTTATTAATATGAGCACAGCGTGCATGTGTGCAGACACACGCTCCATCAACAGTCTCTACAGACGTTAAAGCAGACTGACAGCTGATCAGCTGAAGCTTCAGAGGAAAGGACATCTCATTTCTCTCTAAAAAAAAAAAACACTTCCTCGTTTCCTCTCTCCTTGCATGGTTTCCTTGCTCTCTTCTTCATGCATCCCCGATGGGAGGGGAGAGGGACACGTGGATACAATTTAAAAGACTTGGGATTTACTCCATGGCCCCTGCGAGCAGAAATAAGAGCTTTTGGACAGTCTCCAAGATGGCGCACCGGAACTACTTCCGGTTCAAACAAGGCTCGAGGAGCGAGGAATTCTCAATTAAGAGACTTTGGAGTCACCCCTGGACAGCTCGACACGAGGCCTCAGCGTCACTTAAAAACGGTCCATAAAATGTTATATTATTCTTCGTAACTCTACTTTTTTTAAAAAACATTTAAATATTCATAACACTGGTTAAAAAAATTCGTATAAGTTAATTTCAGTATTTTAAACATGTATTTATGTGAATTGTTGTTTTTCTTTAACCGGGCAACTTGCTAATGTTTTGCTAGAAAACTTGACTACTAGCAAGGTTTTCCCGTATGCGCTGTTTAAGTGCAATGTTTGACGATTAGTTAATTTATAATATATTTTAACTGATGTTTCTAGAAAACCTACCTGTGCTGCACATAAGCAGCCTTTAAATAAGGCTGATTTTATAACAATTATTGCTGTTAATAACGTCCAGGTGAAGATCAGCTGTGAATTTAAAAAGCGCCTGCTCGGAATCTGCAAACTTGGGATGCGTTAAAAACTGTATAAAATTAGCTTCTAAAGTCATTTAGAAGTTGTATTTAAACTGGTGGTGAAGTAGATTGCTTCCAAATCTTATTTAAGAAAGCGTTATTGTTTCCCCACGAGGCTAATACTTCACTCTCAGGCTAGAAAAGCACAAAATATTCTAAGAAATCCGTTGTTTTCTCATGAATAATCTCTAAAACCACACTAAAAAAAACCTTTTAAGAAATGCATATATCATACCTTCTACTAAGTAGACACTATGATCCTGTTATTGCATTGAAGTCTGACTAAAAAATAGGTGTGCTTTTTGGTTTAATATTAAAATTAAACCCCCAGCAGCACTCATCTGTCACCTGTTTGTGTGATAATTTGACATACCTGTTGCACAGAATCCTGCAGATCTGATTGGTTGTCATGGTTCTGCGTCTTTTTAAATGCTGCATGTGCATCTAGAAACCTGTAAGTATCTGCTTCTCTTTTTTTGTTTTTTTAAACTTGAATTGTATTTTTGATCTTCCTAGTTTACCTGTCGCTGTGTCCTCAGTGACTCCCGGCTAAAGATGGCGACCACCATCAGATTTGGATCCACAAGCAGTCAATGCAAGACTGCTGCTGCTGGGAGGGCAGAGTGTGCAGAGGAAACCGGTAATTAGATATTCTTCCACATTTTTAACATCCTAACATCCTGTCTTCTATTTTAATAAGGGTGACATGTATTCATTTCTTTTACACTTAGAAGAAGTAAAAGGAAACTGTGACCCGGATAAACTTCTGAAGTGTCCTTACGACAAGAACCACCTGATCCGGGCCTGCCGCATCCCTTACCATCTTTTAAAGTGCAGCAAGGTGAGTCTAACACCAGCAGGCATGGAAACAGATGTCAGATTTACATTGAAGCAGAGTGCAGGTACATATTATGTATAGTAGGGCAAAATCAGGATAAAGGTAGTTTTTATCGAGCAATAACAAAATATGACTGTATGGCACGTTTTCTGGTAATTCAATAAATACGTAGTCTATATAAATTTTAAAAAAACACATGTTAAAGCCTATTATTGTATACTGTGTGAAATAAATACTCGACAAATGAAAAGTATTTTTTATTTAATTAAGAACTTCAGTGCAAAAAAACAACATTGCAAGTGAAATTTTAAAGAGAACAAATAAAAAAAACCTACAGTATGAAAATGTTAAAAGCTTCAATAAGAAAGCTAGCCTCTCTTCAAAAAATAAATAGATTAAAAGTAAACAAAACAATGTATCAGGGAAAATAAATAATGAATAAATACATTTATTAGAAGGAACATAAGAAGGCTGGGGTTAACCACGACTCAATACGCTCGAGTATTGCGACTTTATGTTTTTTAATACTGTACCGATTCTCAAAAACACTTGATTTTTAATTATTAGTTTACATGCAGATCCCACTGTTCAGGTTGCATAAAAAATTTGACTTTTTTTTTTTACTCAGATTTGATATGGGGGTGTGTTCTTTATGCTATGACTAAAATTTAGATTTCAAAAATCGACGTTCGGGGATTAGAACGTAAAGCGACGTCCAAATGACGCAAATATCACCGTAACGCAGTTCAGTCGTACGATAGAAAAGATATAAACGATCGACATTTTTAAATCACATCGCCCATCCCTAATGTACAGGTGAACTAAACTTTTCCTTTTTTGTCTTTTTTTTTTTTTTTTTTTTTCTCTCTCGCTGATGTAGAATCATCCACAACTGGCCGGCGAGTTAAAAACGTGCCCTTTTAATGCTCGCCACCTGGTCCCGAGGCGTGAGCTGTCGCACCACACTGAAACCTGCAAGGACAGAATATCTGTGGACACTGAAGACGGTAAGATTCTCACACTTTCTTCACCCTGCAGAGTCAACGTGTCTTCATGTTTCTGAGAGGATGGATGCTCTGTTGACAGACGAAAGCGCAGACGGACACTGTAAATGGCAGGTCCCCGTCAGTACCTGGGTGAACCCAGACATGTCGGAGGATTGGGACACAGGTATTCTTAACAACTTGAGTTTACACTTTGACTTCTGTGTGACTGAACAAACATCAGCTCTGTTCAGTCACTTTTTATTATAGATGGAAACTTGATTTGCAGGTGCACAAGCTAAATATTGAAGAAAAAAAAGTACAAAAACAGAAAGAAAATGTAACGGTACAAACATGGTTTCTGCACATATCATATATAATGCACAATACTGCAACAAAAACAATCTCTAAAATTCTAATCTACTTGCAAATGAAGTTATTAAACAAGGACTGACTGAGTTTTTACTCCTGTTGCTCTTGAAACTACGAGGGAGGAGTTTCAAAGTGAAGGGGTTGGTTTTGCAGATGGAACGTATAATAAATGTGTTTATTTGTTAACTTAAGAGGCAGATTGTGTTTCCTTCGGATAAATAAATAGATGCACTTAATTGATCCCAAATCGGGAAATTCTTGTGTTACAGCAGCATCAGCAGATTATCAGGCTTTGCACAGGAGTTAAAAAAATACACAGTAAATATATACACATCAACATTAGAAAGATATAAATCTATAGAATACACAATCTATAATATAAAGAATAAGTAAGAGTACAATAATACACTAAACTACAGCTAAAATATAAACATATTTTATACATGTGTGAGTATAAAGATGTCCATATTTTTTTACTTTATGTTAACTCTCAGTAACAATCAGAGCTCGAGTTTGAAATGTTAAACGCACAGCATCTCAGGTAATAATGTTCACACACAGATTTATTCTGTGACGGTAACAGAGTGTTTGTCCTGCAGAGGTCGACGATGCAGCTGCTCCGTTTGTGTGGGGAGTGAACATGGTGAAAGATCAACAGTAAGTTCAGCTTCAGCTCGTACGCCTGCACCGAACACTTCAGAGCTTTCAAATTACAAATCGACATTGAAATGCTGCGCAGCTTCTCTTTTTCTGCATAACGGTATTAACTGCAGAGGCTTGTAAAGTCTAAACGTCTGCATTTATCGGAAAAAGATGGATATAATCATTTCCGAACTTCACATATCTAATGAAATATTCTGCTTCATATTTGTTGCCATTTAGCCTCAAACAGGCGTTCTCAAACTTTTTCAGACCAAGCTCCACTTAACCAATAAAAAACCCTCACGGACCACCTAACTCCCCAAATATCCAGAAACAACAGGCCTGCTTACCACTCCAACAGTATATTACACATTACAGGCTAATATTGAGCTTTATGTGACCTTCTCTACATTAAATCAACAATACAAATACAAATACGGATTCTACAAGCATTTCATTCATATGTGATCTAAATGTATGTAAATGCTGATAGATTTTACACATCATATGAAATGTAGACTACATTTGTTACTGAGTTTATGTCCGAGCGAACAGAGCCGCAACTTACTTATGAAAATTAAGGTTTTTTTCACATCCAAGCTTTTTTCATTAAAATTTTTTATATTTTTTTACTCAAAGCTTTTTCCGTGAAAATTACATTTTCACCTGTAGCTGCTGAACCACCTGCATCAGGACGTTGCACCTTGACTGTCGCGTCAGATTTTTCATTTAATTTTCTTTTAACTGACCCGGTCTTGAGCCATCGATCCATCCGTCAGTTGATGCTCAAATTGACCGCGCAGATCATTTATGACGTAAGATCGTAAAACAAACCCACGTAGCTACGTAGCTATGCTACATCTATGCTACACTCTATACTAGTCATCAACAGTTTGAGAAACACTTTTAAACTTATAATATATTCATTTAAAATGTGACATTTTACCAATATACTCAGGGACCACCAGTGGCCACTCAGACTGCTCTAAAACAACATTTTCACTGCGCTCTCCCGATGGTGCACAATTTACAGGGTTACTGCAGATCTTTTTAAAAAGGCAATGAATTCATAAATCAAAAAATAACGCTTTAATTGGTATTAAAATGTCTTGAATCCGTCTTTCAAAAGTCTTAAAAATGTTATGGGAAGACCGATTTTTTTATGGATCGTTTCTGACATTGCATTGTAACATTGTAAGATTTCCTTTGTACTTTAACTGTTGTGTTTCTCTGCAGGCTGGAGGCGAGGCCCACCAACAACCTCGGTCCAAGTTTTAGAACTCCCAACACCCTCCCGTGGCCCGGGATGTAAGCCATAATGTGTGCTTATAAACAAGAATAAAAGCTTTAAGTGAGGCCTGTTATATGTACGCATGCATGGATATTTCTTTTTTAGATGTATTCATAGCATATCCTTGCACACTTCACATTTTTAATTTGCACAACTGCATCTAAATAGTATTTATATATTGGATGTAGTTGCAGCAATCTCATATTTAGTCACCGGATGTGGAAAAGTAGAGTGAACTGACAGCCTTCTTTTTCTTTTTTTCTTTTTTTTTTTTCTTCCTGCTGTTACAGTAACGCATGTCACTGGTTGAATATTGTGTGCTTGTTATATTAAAGGTGTTTGTTTAAAATTATTTTGTGTGGATGGTTATGAAAATGTTTAATTAAATGAATTGCAATAATGTGCACAGTTTAACACTGTCGAAGACAAAGTAAAGTGTGTAGACACAAACAGATACACATGCATACTTGGCAATCTTAATTGCGTGTTCAACACACTATTTATAATGAATTGGTCCATTTGGGATGCTTTTCCTGAGCGCGTTTAAATGTTGACCGTCACTGCTCGGCCACTGGATGGCAGTACTCGTCAACCTAAACACTAAAAATCATCGCTGTCTGAGTCCCTATTTTGATTTAATTTTATCTCCTCGATTCAAGTAGCTCCTCTGGTTATGAAACATTTTAATATTAGAACTTTTTATCAATGAAGTACAACAGTAGGCAGCTGCAGTGATGGAGGAAGTATTCAGAGCCTCAAGTAAAAGTTGTAAAACCTCTCTGTGAAAATACTGATGCAAGTAAAAGTCCTGCGTTGAAAATGTGACCAGAGTATAATCAGGAAGAAGTTATTAAAAGCATAAAAATGTCCCAGTTTATGACTTATACTATTATATATAATATCATTAATTATTATTACTCATGCATTAATGTAAAAGCATGATTTTACTCTTGTTGATTTGGATCTTATTTAGAATTTTCAACTAATTATTTTATTATGGATTAATCTGCTGATTATTTTCTCACTTAATCAATTGATTGTTTTCTTTGTAAAAATAGCCAGAAATGCTGTCACAATTACCCAGAGTTCAAAGTGACACTTTCACAATGTTTTAGCCCAGTTTATATATATTTATATAGAATACATATATATAAATATAGAATATATATATATATATATAAATAAATATAGAATATATATATATATATATATATATATAAATATAGAATATATATAAATATAGAATATATATATAAATATAGAATATATATAAATATAGAATATAAATATAGAATATATATAAATATATATATATATAAATATAGAATATATATATTCTATAAATGTATATTATATATATATATTCTATATATATATATTCTATAAGTATTCTATATATATATTCTATAAATATTCTATATATATATTCTATATATATATTCTATATATGTATATTCTATATATATGTATATTCTATATGTATTCTATATATATGTATATTCTATATGTATTCTATATATGTATAATCTATATGTATTCTATATATGTATATTCTATATGTATTCTATATATGTATATTCATTCTATATGTATTCTACATATGTATATTATATATGTATTCTACATATGTGGAATATATATATAAATATATATAATATATAAATATATATATATATATATATAATTATATATATATATAAATATATATATATATATAGATAATATATACATATTTATATACATATATAATGTCGCTGTGACAGGATGATCCCTGTGTGTGAGGCGGGCCAGCCGCAGCACTCTGTCATATCTAAGTGCCATTATTGATTTCATGTGATGACTGTCTATTTTAGCTGAGGCTATTATTAGACGTGTGAGACAGCCTGTGTGCTGCCCTGTCACCATCTGTGAGTGTATATCTTCCGGCTCCTCAGAGTACGTGCAGGATTCTCTGTTACTGCCTCGACTCTGATCTCATGACCTCTTGAACTCGTCTCTGACGAGCATCAAATGTGTCGTTGACCCCTTTGAACACAACTCAGGGATGTTAATTGGTGTGTACCTGCAGGAACCGATACTCACGATTAAATACGACTTTCTTTATGAAAGTCTGCACTGAGACCGGTGTATAAATAGCTCTTCGGATGTTCTCCGATTTCTAAATACTGTGGGTGATATTTCTTTATGAGAATCTATTCTGGGAGATGATTTTCTGATGTATCAGACAACATATAAAAGAAATGCAAGCAACATAAAAACACACTTCATTAGCTTTTTAATGGGCAATTGTAGAAACAGGAACAATTACTAAAATAATACATAACATTTTATACAAAAAAGGCAGCTGTGTAAAAAGCACTTTTACTTAAGGAAAAACAGAAATACTACAGTCTAAGAAATGCGGTCACAAGTAAAAGTCCTGAATTCAGAATGTTATTTAAGTAAAAGTACAAAACTATTATCAGCAAAATGTACTTAAAGTACAGTTGCTCATTTAAATGTTGAAGTGAAGTAAAGATCTGCTGCTTTACTGTTTAGCCTGAAAGGATATTTTAATATGAATTCATATGCTTGTTTGGATATTTCTCTCTCTCACACATTGCTAGTGTCACTGAAATGTGACCGTTTTGAGGCCGGAGCTGAAACTGAAGCCTCTCTAAAGATCTTCTTTTATAAATGTGACATTCTCATATTCTCACAGACTTAAGAGTCCTGCACAATGTGGGGCTGTCCTCTAATCCTGTAACTCTGTCTCTATTATCACTGGCATTTCATACTCCACTCAAACAAGCTGCTTTCAAGCCGCTCTCGCTTCATTATCAGTGAATCATCAGCCACATACTGTACGTTCTGTATTCAGAGGAATGCTGGCTTTATCCAGCTGCTCCTGTTGCATAAGGCCTGCAACGTGAATATGAAGTTCCATTACAACACCAGATGGAGAACTTCAGGATCTGTAACTCAAGAATAACTCGAGTAATCCCAAGTCTTTTTAGAGTTTGATATGACACTGGACCAATAAATCTACAGGATTTAGTCTGGTGGCATTTAAGGATATTCTTAAAACATATTTGCAATGTAGCCCGACACCACAGTTACAACGTGGCTGCAGCTGAAGTGCTGCAGGATCGATTCCTAAAACCCGGAAGTTAGTCCGCTGCTTTGCACCTCCGGCTCCCTCGTCTTAAAGTCAATGTGTTTTTGGTCAGACGCTTGAAATAAGATCTGTGTTTAACACAAGCTCAAGATATTTTAACCAGCGGTTGACAGTAAGTGCAACTAAGTAAGCAACTAACTAAGTGCATTAATGCAAAAAACGTAAGTACAATTTTGAGGTACTTTACTTGCTTTACATACTTCTACTCCACTACATCGGAGAGGCAAATATTGTTGCTCCACTACATTTATCTGACAGCTTTAGTTACTTTGAAGATTGAGATTAATAATACTAAATATAATCACCAAATAATATATCATGCATGTTCATAGGTTAAAATAAACTTGGTAAAAATTCATAAGCTTCCCAGCCATATGCATTTGATTTTTTTTAATCTGTTGTTCTGCAGAATGAGTACTTTTACTTTATGTACTCTAAATATATTGTGATGCTAATACTATTGTTTTGGGGGGGCAGAGAGGGGACAGCATGCAGCTAAGGGCCGCGGGTCGGATTCAAACCAGGTGAGCTACTGGAGCACCGGATACTTTTATACTTTGACTTAAGTAACATTTTTAACGCAGGAATTTTACGTGTAGCAGAGTATTTCTAAACTGTGGTTTTACTACTTTTACTTGAGTAAAAGATCTGAATAATTCTTCCACCTCGGATTCCAACGTTTTGTTTTACAACATAAAATAAGTCAGCTTTTACGTGTCTTAAAAAAAAAAGAACTCAAGTCGCCTTCAGCTCAGTGGTGGTGACGTTGAAGTCAAGCGACCGTGCTAAGCTAACGTTAGCTTTTTACTTCTGCATTCACGCTTCAGAAACCATACTTCATTTGGGAAGATTATCTTGCTTAACAAAATCTGTAAGCATCATAAATGTAAGTTTAGCACAGAGAATATTTTCTGCAATAATCCAAATCCAAAGCAGAATGTTGGCTTTTTGTCGAGGGAACCGGTGCGATGCTAACTTCCGGGTCGGACTCCAAAAATAATTCAGCCCAACACCAGACAACATACAACACAATATAAACTAGAAGGGCACTCAGAGACTGCAGACATCCGCCAAAGCCGTTTCAATAAGTGAAAAATAACGTGTGTATCCACCCAGTGACACGCAGCCGCTCCAAAATCTACTGACTTGTTCTTGGACCCATGCAACACTAGTCCTCTGTGGAGGTAATCAACATGATGCACAGAATACTGCCTGCTGGTACAACTTCATAATAAACCCTGAGGAGTTATGTCTGCATGTTTGGAACTATTGCAGAGGCCCACATGCTATTAACAGCTGCACCTGAGTTATCTTTAACCTATCAGCTATAAATAATATTTTATTGCCCTGACTTGTAGAAACATTCACTTCAAGCAGTAAAAAGTGGACACACACACACACACACACACACACACAGTGAGAGTGTGGCACTGTACAATGATGAAGTTGTTGGAGACACTTGAGACTGGACTGAGAATTTCACCAGTTTCTAAAACAAGACCAGCACATAACTGGGGGGTGGGGGTGGGGGGTGGGTTGTGTTTCAGCTGTATGTTCTGGTCAGTCGCCAAAAGAAAAAGTTACACTCTGTGTGTCAGCTGTCTTCGGTGTTCACAGACATTATCATCACCTCACTGGAGACATGCCAAGTACCAGGAGCTCCAGCATCATCCTCGCTCCCTGAAATACTCAAAGACCGCAGGACTGAACGGCTCCAGTCTGTCGCCCTGACCGCTGTGTTATAAAGCCTTGTGCTGTCCCACCTGAAAAAACCCTCTGCGACCCCCTCCGGGACACGCTGCAGTTCACGACGACGCAATTACATTACATTACATTTAGCTGAAGCTTTTGTTTAAAGCGACTTACAATAAGTGCAAACAATCACGAGGATACAATCTCCGAACGGCAAGAATCTTACAAGTACTTCAGCTTCAAATAGGTGAAATCATTTTAAGTGCAGAACAATAGCTTCAAATAGGCCAAACCAAGTGCAACATACAGAAATAAGATTTTTCTTTCTTCTGCATCTCCATTCCAGGACTTCCAGGAAACCAAAAAGAGGGGACAAATGTTTCTGGTCTGAACAGGACGAGAAAGAACACAAACTCTTAGAGTCACTGTGTCACAGCACAGTGTGGCTAGGCTAAGTAAGGGAGCTAACAGCTAACGCTAATGAATTTGCATTATGATGCGTTCATGCTCTATTCAGTAAAAATCAGTATTGTGTGAAGGTAAATTTAAATGTTATCATGATGTGTTCAAATGTAATCTTGCAAAATGTAGTGTTTTGCGAGAAACTTGAATGAGTTTGGGGGTCCAGTTCAGTTGTTTGAAGGACAGCAATATAAAAAATAGATATTAGAGGGAATTATGAGCTGTTTAACTTCCTAACACAAGCTGTAAGCAGATTATAATACATTAAAACTACTAATGGCAAGATTTTTTTTTTTTTTATCAAATATTTTAATAAAATGACAATAATTTATTTCAAATAATTTGAATTGTGTGTTTTTATGCTATGGATGACAATAACAAAAGGGAAAAATAACATTTAGAATTTTTGACGGTTTACACTGATTTCAGGACACTTGAAATTATTTTTCGGGGACAGTTGTGAAAAAAGTTAAATCTTGGATGAGGAGCCCAATTTGGAAAATTGCGTCCATAATTACTAACAGCTGGCAAACTCTCGATTGCAATTGTTTTGTCTCATTTAGTTTAGTTGTAATTGTAAACGAGAGAAATCTCAATGATTTTCGAGGCTTAGATAAAAGTTTGAATGAATAAGACATTTGTTATAGTATTTTTGTTTCTATTCTAAATGTACTTTCTTGACTTTTGCAGGTCTTTGCCTGTATTTTTATAAGTGTCCTCCTTATAAGTGAAAACCTACTTATTACTTACTTAAAACCTTATGATTTAGGCTTCGCTGGGACAACACACAACAGAAGAATACACTTTAGACTCATTTACTTCAGAAATATTGTTAATTAAAAGGTTTACATATACAACTCAACCTCTGCTTATTTCATTCTCTCTGAGTAAAGATTACAAAAGCAGTTGGAATATGCAGTTTTAAACTTTATTTCATGTTTAGCTGCAGTAAAATATTACATCTCAATATGTAAAAATAACCCAAAACAAAATGATGCTGCTCAATGTCTATTCATGATACATGAATAGACATTATACTATACAATGATACCACTGAAGGATTTGTAGGTTTAACCTACTTTATTATCACCACATACTTACATAATACTGGAGCTCTGAGGGACTCTGGCTGGAAATATTTCTGTGAAATATTTGAAAATAAACTGGAGGACCTGAAGTATTTAATCTGAAATGTATGACCATTTTTAATACTTCAGCTGGAAATATCATAATAATGCTTCGTCGTAGGGCTGAACAATTAATCTGAATTTTAACAAAATCACAATTGTTGATTTAGTGCAACATCCAAATCGCAGGATTAAGTATTAAGTATTAAGTATTGTACTGCAGAGATGTCCCGACCTACACATCATATTCTACAGACTTCAGAAAAAAATATTAGTTTGGTTAAGATCGCAAAATTTTTTATAAAAATCACACAATGATCATCTGAATATATCTTTCAATGAAAATGTAAATAATAATAATTCCTTCCAGTAAAGTGGATTGGACTGTAACGTAACTTGGCGTGACGGTTAATTCGTAATGCAAGTACGCAACGATTCAAAATCGGTGAGATAAATATTTTATTGCGATATCCTTTTAAAACAGCAGATGGCGCTATCTGCGTTTTACTTCGCTTGTTCGACGTCACACCTCAAAGTGTGCACGCAGACACGTGTTGGCTGCAGAGGAGGATCTTCACCATCATGCAGTCGGCTTCTCCCGTTAGGATTCCTGGTGTTCCTGGTGCAGCAGCGGTGCATCATGGGAGTTTGGTGTGGCGGTGCAGCAGCGGTGCATCATGGGAGTTAGGGTTCCTTCAGTGTTCCTGGTGCAGCAGCAGAATCCTCCACAGTTTCTCCTCCTCTCCTCATTCAAAGCAGTAAAAACAGTGAATGTAGCACTTTCAGCTTAAAAAGCAGAGTTTCTGCAAATATTGCAAGAGAATGACGAACTACATAAATATTTAGTTTTTTTGTTATTCAAGACACTTTTACAAAGAAAAGGAAATACGAATTTTTTTTTTTTTTTGCAGAATTTACCGGACCTAATTTACCGGAATAAAAAAGGATTCTTTATTTTCGATAAAGAAAACAGAAAATACATTTTGTACATTTTTGTCTGACAAATACAAAGCATCTCTTTGTTCAATCTAATTTTGTTTAAAAAAATTGTATTGTGAACAAAGTATCTTGAATTATATCGAAACTGTAAAATCAGTCAATATAAATCGCAATAAAAAACGTTTTTTCTAAATCGTTCAGCCCTACTTTGTCGGATATTTTATGTGAAAATTACAGATCAAAAGACTGTTACTAAAAAAAGCTAAATTATGCTGCTTATTTAAGATATTTGTTGTATTCAATATGCAACTCCTTGGAAAGTACAATCATCTTCCCTGCATCAGAAATGTTTCCACCTTGTTGTATGTAAACAGTCAGCTTTTGGTCCAGGAGCTGGCCCGTTTGCAGAGCACACGATCGGTGCTTCTGCAGGTTTTATAACTCATTCACTTCATAACTCAGAAGTAGCCCTTTTTCCTCTAGAGCTGCAAAATCCCTTCGCTTTCTTCTTACGAGTCAGTCTGTTCTCTTTGGCTCTCACATGTACTCCACATTTGAGATCCTCCATCTCACACTCAAAAGGGAAGAGTATCCATGAAGATTTTGTCCACGATTGGCGGCGGAGGAACGAGATCTTCTAGTTTAAGGTAAAAGATGCGCTGGTAGCCCTGAGTGCAGCGAGTCCGGAGCTCAGGCAGCTTCCCCAGAAGTCTGGATAAATAGTTGGGCCGCAACGAGTCGGAGCCGCAGCCGGAGATGTGATCTTTGAGGCAGGTGATGAGCTGGTTCTGCAAGTCCTCCACGCGTTTCGGCTCTTTAAGACCATGTCGGTCTGCAGAAGAGAATAAGATGCACGTTAGAGTCCGAGAGAGACTCATTCATTATTTTGACTTTATATTAAAACAAAAATAACGACACACACACTGATGAAAGAAACTGCAAACTGTGAAACCATGCAGCAAAAACATTTTCATGCTCTGGTCAATTTTAGAGATTTTGGGTTATTTCACTTCCAGAACACGTCTTCTGTCAGACTAGAGGAGAGAAAACATCAGATCCACACCAGGAGTTTATTTAATAACTTTGTCTGTTTGTGTCTGTAGATTTCTCCTAAATTCACCAAAAGTTACATTACATAATGTCTCATTTACATATTTAAACATCACATCTCAGAAAACTTGTAATATAAAAAGTAATTGTGTTAATGTGAGTAATGAACTGGGGAAGTTTCATGCTGATATCTATTAGTTACATTTTTGACCCTATTCACAAAATGTATAAATTTTACAATCCATATCTTTAAAGGAGGTTTTTCTGAGACTCTGAGGCAGAAATCTCCACTTCAGTAACACTTACATACACCAAACTTTCCACTTTCATTCCTCTCTATATTCTGAAGCTTCGTACAAAGCGGTGTGTTCACATCTCATTCAGAGCCTGATTTATACAGCTTTTTATTACTAACAACATGCAGAACATTGACAGTATTTAGTGACTTGTGGAGTGATACAAAGAGAGATCCAGAATCTTCTGTAAAAACCTTTGACTCTAATATGTGAACAACATGAAACAAGAACTCTGAACCTGCTTTATCCAACGTCCACATTTATATCTGCACATGTAGCAAATTAGCACAATTTTATAAGATAATGCCTCATTAGCATATTTAAACATAACATTTCAGAAAACTTAATAAAAATATAAAAATAAAAAGTCAGAAAAAAAAGACAGAAAAATCGGCCTTGTTCCAAAAAAATAAAAAAGCATTCATGTGTGTGAAAGTATAATTATTATAATTAGTATTTTTGTAAAGGATATTTATTAATATCTGTTAACTTTATTACCGCCTTGATTATTCATTACATTTTTTGTTTAGCTTTGAGTGAAGATTATTGGGGTGTGTTTGTGTTTGACTTGATATGTTGAAAAAACAAAATGCCAATAAATATTTGTCAGAAAGAAGGACGACTGCATCTTACCAGCGATTATGACGAGAGCTGTGAGGCAGGAGAACGAGGAAACGTCAAGCTTCATGCGATGGAGGCTATGAGAAAACTCCAAAATCGAGTCAATCCAGTCCCCGAAGCCTCGCACGCACTGCGTCTTGTGAAGCACGGCCCCGTTACAGAAGATGAGTTTGTGCATTTCAGGATTGGAACTTAACAAGAAGAAATAGTTTGTTGATTTTAATCCAAAGCATCAGTAATATTATTACTTGTGAGCTGCATAATAAACGTGCGCTGCACTCACCGATATGCAAGACGCAGGATGAAGAGTTCGACAAACGCAGATTCCAGCAGCAGTTCTTGGTCTTCTGAGCAGAACTCGGAGAAACCCGGGATGCTCCTCGCCCACTTCCTGATGACCTCCATGGAGGACGTGAGTAAGTCGTAGAACTGTTTGACGTCACTAACGTCCACTTTCAGGTGCGGACTCACTTCTGTGTCGTCAAACTGAAATGACAGACAGACAGACAGACAGAATAATTTGAATATTCTTTGAGATTATAAATTCACAAATTTCCAAGAAAAAAACGTGCAATTTCCAAGATTAAAATTGTACATTTACGAGAAAGAAACTTGACTATTTACTGAGATTATTAAGACAAAACTTTTTTCTAGTAAATTTGAATTTGAGTAAAAAAAAAAATTTTTTTTTATTTAACACTTTAATTTCAGAGAAAATTCAAGGTTTTTTTTTTCCTCATATTTTTACACTTTCACCGAACATCTCATTTCTTCCCTCAAAAATGTTTTTAATATTTATTACCACCCGCCCCCGACCAGTATCTTTTTACCTACATTGGCACTAATATGCCGTGCTAGTATCAAATATTCCCCCCAAAAAAGGGATTTTTTGTTGTTGTTGTTGTTGTTTGTTTACCTTGGAGTAATCCAGCTTCCCCACGGCGGGGTTTGAGTCGATGTGCGCCCTGACGAGAGCAGCGATCATGCTCACTGGAGACACGGCGGTCGTCACTTCCTGCACGACTTTAGGCTTCGAGGGCAGACGACCTCTTCGTCCTTTCAAGCTGTCCCTCCTCACAACTGGAACACATGGCGACAAATAAAGCGTTATTTTCCGGCCGGCCTCCTAATTCTGCACGATTAATGTGTGTTTGTCTAACTCACCTTCCCTCACCATGCCCACCACCAGGCACTTCTGGAAACGGCAGAACTGGCATCGGTTCCTCCTCCTCTTGTCCACCGGACAGTCTTTGTTGGCGAGGCAAACATACCTGGAATTCTTTTGTACTGTACGCTGTGAAATTAAAAAAGAGAAGAATTATTAAGACTGGCACAAAACATTGAGTCTGTGTCGAATATAAGAAACCACTCAATACATTTATCGTGGTGGATTTCCATTATCGGGATAATCGTGTCACCAGATCACATATTCACGATAACCGCGATATCTAAAGACCATTTGAAAAACACAAATCATAATACCATCAGTCAAATGCATCTTTTACTTTATTTATTGTGTGTTTTGTGTCTTTTTTGGCAAATTAATTTCACTTATTTGTGTGAGCGGCGTTGGAGGAGGGAGACAAAACGAGAATGTAAAGAAACGTAAATTATTTAAGAGGAAGTTGGATTATTTACACAATATTATCATATGTGTATTATTAACATGATATCAATGTATATTTTTTTTTTATATCACGTCAATACCCGTATATCGCGGTTATGTTTTCAGCTCTGTTTGTCGGCAGGATTACGGAAAAACTACCCGATTTTTGTGAAACAGTGAAGCGTAAATGATCCGAACATCATAACAAAAGGAAAGTCACATCTTGGAACACATTTCACGGCTCTTTGTCATCACGGCACTGCTGGAAACACGCTGAGCAATAAATACTAACCAATTAAGTCCAATTTACCATCAGAGGAGCACATGAATGCATCATTGTGCCAATCTAGTGTTTATGCAGGGGGACCTTCTGGTTTATGATTTATGGTAACCTTATTTAACATAGTTTGTTTTTCACAAAAAAAAAAAAAAAAACAATCGTCCTTTTTGTGATACAATAAGAATATTTGTTTCTAATGGTGATAAAAGGATGTTTAATTGCTATTTTAAGAATATTTTGATGATTATTGGGATAATATCGTGTATTGTTTTGGCCATGATAATCGTGACATGAAGTTTTCTCATCGTCTGGTATAGAAACAGTTGAACAGTCAGATCTTATTACCTTGAAAAAGCCTTTGCATCCCTCGCAGGTTCGAACACCGTAGTGCTGACAGGAGGCGTTGTCCCCACAAACCGCGCAGCAGCCCTCGTTTCCCCCGGGACTCTTTAACTTGGGTGATAAACTCCCATCCAGCGGCTCGGTGCCGTCGAGTCTCCGCGCCTGCTCCATCCCCAAGGCGGGGAAGGTCAGTGCAGACGGGTGAGGGTGAGAGAAAGGATCCTGACCCAAATGAGGAATATCCTCCACTGAGCCAAAAGTGAAGAAAGACGCCTCCTGTGGAGCTGCGGTGTCCTCTGCCGCCCAGTATCCCGGACTGGACGAGTACGGCCCGAATGCTGAATCCCAGTTGGACGCATGCTGACTCTGGAACCGGGGTGTTGAAGGGGACGAGGTCGATGCAGGGCTGCCAAAATAATCGGACCCACCAGGCGACACAGCCTCGTCGGGGTAGCTCACCGTGAAGGCTCCGGGGTAGCAGCCGTAAACCTGGAGGTCATCCAGCTTGAAGGGGGTCTCCTGGCCCGAGGACGCGGTGACGTGGGCCGGGGCTGCGGTGAACTGACATGAATACGCGTCGAAGTTGGTGTCCACCAGGGAGCTGATGCTGGGCAGTGAGGGAGCAGAGAGCTGGTCCCGGGGGCCGCTCATATCCACAGCCAGCTTGGAGATAAAGTCTGCGGTCTGGAGCTCCGAGCTGCCGAGGCTGTTCTCATAGAGCTGAGATCCGTGCTGGGAGTGAATGCAAGTCATGTCTGCGAGACTGAAAAACACAAAATCTAAATAGTCAGAGCCGAACATGTTTTTAACTTCAGCTTCAACACTCAAGACTTGGTCAGCTGACCCGCTAGGAGTCCCTGGAGCAGAAATATTTTACTCTCTCTGTGCACGGTGCACAGTATTCATGTGCAGGCATCACGGATAGATTATTGAACACAGGCCCCAGGCGCCCAAAGTGTCAGGGGCCCCCTGGCCTTCAGCAACAAAATATCACTCAAAGAGACACGTGGCAGCCAGGAAGAGACAAAAGACCACAGAAACACAAGAGACTGCAAATAATCAAACTGAACTAAATAACTACAAAGACACAAAATAACAACTAAAAAAGTCTGAACAACTATAACGTCTGAGGGTCTTTCTCATCTGTAGGAGAGGTGATGGGGCCCAGGGGCCCATTGTCTCATAATTCACCCATGACTGGACATTTTAAATTAAGTTTTAATACAAAGTGTGAAATAAAAGTTTATTTTAACCTAAGTTGGGTTACCATAGCCCTGTACTGTAGGGGGCCTTTACTGTAGGGGTGTGTACTGTAGGAGTCTGTACTGTAGGAGTCTGTACTGTAGGGGCCCTGCACTGTAGGGGCCCTGTATTGTAGGGGCCCTGTTTAATTAGAGTAAGCGTAAACCTAAAGTCTGCTCTGCATATAGCAACAGGCGTAAATCATTGTGTCATATATTACTATCTAGTAAATATGGTCAGCTGCACATACAGTGTGTGTGTGTGTGTGTGTGTGTGTGGGTGGGGGGGGGTTGGGGGAGGGGGGTGACTTTGAGACAGGAGCTCAATGCCAACACACGAGGCACGTGTTACATACATGTGCAAACATTCATACCACACTATTTATACTGTACATATCAAACCGTCACTGTTTATCCCGTATTGTAAAAGTATTCTGTATATTATATATATTACTTATATTATATTACTCTGTACTTCGGGTTAGCTGCTAAACTGCACTTCGTTTCTCTCGGTACAATGACAGTAAAGTTGGATCTAATTAGAATTAGAATCAGGTTAATTGGTTGTCCCATACGAAGACTTTACCCTGGCGTTTTGGTGACTAGTAATAAAAAGATTAAAGAACCGCAAAAGACAATAAACATAAATATAGAACAGAAAGTTTTACAATAAAAATATATCCACTTTAAAAAAGGAACAAGCTGGGAACACATGACGGCTACAACTAAAACTGCCTACTTTTACAATGATATATATTACATTACTTTTCATTTAGCTGACACTTTTGTCCAAAGCGACTTACATGAGTTTAAACAACCATGAGGACACAAACTGAGAACAGCGAGAATCTTGCAGGAACATTAGCTTCAAATAGGTGAAACCATTTAAAGTGCAATCGCAGAATGAATGAACTGTGCAGTTTTGTGCAAGAGTGAGCAGAATACTGACCCAACATGTGTGTGCAAAGTTTTGTTTCTATCGCAAAAACTGTTTTTTCTTGCATACCCACTGTAAACTGAGACATGCAAGAGCAGTGGAAACAATATAAATATCAATATAAAACTTTAAACACTTTCTGCTCAATAAATATGGAAGCGATGGCTGCTTTCTCTTAAATAAAAATAAATAAATAAAAAATGCAAGTACTGCAAAAGTCAAGAAACAAACAAACATTTACCAAAAAATAAATAAAAATAGGAAAATACTGTAAAAATGTGTTTTTAAATTATTTATACTGACCCAATATATTTGTGCAGATAAATAGCTTTATTTTTCTATTTCAACAGTGTTTCTTTGCACACTCACTAAACAGTGAGCTATGAATGGAATCTGTAAATATGTAACAATACAGTGTATTTGTGCAAATTAGCTTCTTCTTTTTTTAGTATTGCTAAAACATTGTTTACTCTGAACACATGCAGGAGCTGTGGAAACAACACCTGGCTGTTAAATGTTTAACTTCAAACAATTTCTGCTCAATATCTGGGGGGGGGGGCTGCTTCCTCTTCCATTTAAATTAATTTAAATGTCAGTTGTAATATATTTAAAAAAAAATGATGAATCTCTCTTACCTGTTGGGCCCGTCTACAAGTGTTTTGCACTGTCTGTACTCCACAAAGGAACGGCAGTCATCTTCAGTGTTTCTCAGCTGAGCAGCGACTCGCCCTTTATACCCTCCGCTTGTTGTACCCATGACGTCAGAGACATGTTTCCATACAAGGCCGGGCGGTGGGCGGGGAGATTTCCAGCCTGCGGCCAATCACAGCGCGCGTCGGAGAGAATAGACGTTGGATGACGCACGACGGGATTCCGTTGACGCGCGAATAGCGAAGAACCGCAGCATTGTCCTCCCCGACACACACACTCACACACTCACACACACACAGTGTCTCTTTTGTTTTATAATACAATAACTTCTGCTCATAAACTGGGAAATGATATTATTCGATATATTTATAAACAGGAAGTCACAGACGTGTTTCTATTTGAAAGGAGGAAACATTATTTTTAATGCCTGTTGTGTGTTAGGGTAAAAGTGATGATGAATGATGCTAAAAACTGCATCGCAAAATAAATAATCTGGTCTGTAACATAGAATAACATCCATGTGAAGATACTCGGGTGCAAGACAACAAATACGGAACAGGACAGATCTGGAAGATCTTCTGAGAGAAAGACCTTGTAGAGTTAAGTGTTGCTTGGAAAGACAAAAAGAGAAATGTTTATTTATTTGGAGCAGTGTGCACAGCTCCTTTGTGCCCGACCATAGAGTAGATAAGTTTCCTAATCCTCCTCTCTAGCAACGAGCCCTGACTTTAGTGACATATTTTATGGATATTTCATATTATATTCAATGCATAACACTAACAGTGCAGAACAACTGATACATTGTACAGTCAACTGAAAATACTGAATGCAAAAACTGCAGGAAGTTTGTGTAAAATGAGCGATTTGGGCATTGATCTTTAACTACGTAGTAAATTTACTTTTTAAATATTAATCCAAACTTTAAAAAGAACAATTTAATTGAGTTTTCTTGACAGAAACAAATGAAATCCAGAGATTAAGACCAAGGCCTTGCGACCCCCCTGTGAAGCTTTGGCGACCCAGTTCAGGGCTCCCGGGCCCAAGGTTGGGAACCACTGGAATAGATTACAAAAAAATACTTAGCACCCATAAATAGATTAGTGAACAGGCCACCGGGCACATGCCCAGGGGCCCAAAGTGTCAGGGGCTGCAATGACGGCAACAGTGGTGAAGACTACAACTCCCATGATGCCACGCTGCTTCACCACGCCACCAAATCCGTCTTTTCTTATTGTTTTCATTTAGAGACAGAAATGAAAGGATTAGAGGCAGATTCTTTAAGATGTCAATGTGTTTAAATGTATCTGGTTAAGACTCTTTTACATTTCTCTTTTGAAATGTGAGTTCCCTAAAGTTTATTTTTAGTTCAATTATTTGCTTTCTGTCTGTAACTATGTTTTTTATTTTTTATTATGCTGCTGCACGTGCGTGGCCAGGTCTCCCTTGAAAAACACATTCTTCATCTAAAATGGCTAAAAAGGTTAAACGCACAATATGAAACTTTCTCCCTGCAGGAGTCTCTCAAAGAAAACAACAGTAACAGCTGGAGTCTGGTGTGGTGGTGCAGCAGCGGTGCATGATGGGAGTTTGGTGTGGTG
>CALSCE010009645.1:10129867-10143444 GCA_943593645.1 Bovichtus variegatus
AACATGAAACAAGAACTCTGAACCTGCTTTATCCAACGTTCACATTTCAAAATTTTAATCATAAACTAACATAACAAGTCCATTTCTGTCTTCTCACACGTTCTCTGGCTTTGCACCGACACGTGTGAATGTGACATTAGTAAAGTAACACCTGGCTCTTTACTCCACGTCTGTTTTAAGACTTGCAGATACATTTGTGCCTGACACAGCTCATACTCTGCCCTCAAATAGGAGCTTCTCCCAGCAGGCAGAACATCGGGTCCACAGACGTCTTTGTTCCCGCTGGCGTCTTCATGCTAAGCAGTCGCAGAGATGGTTTTATTGGGTGTGCAGGGGGTGGATTGTTTGCAGTCTTGCAACACGATATGAAGTCGTGTTTGTGTACGTGAGTGAATGTTTGTGTGTTTTATTTATGTGTGCACTTGATGTAATATTTAGTTGATCTCATACACTGAGCGTCCTGACAGAAAACACCTGTATGATGCAACGCAATGCAATGTAAAGAAATGCTTGAAAAGTTCAGTTTGAGTGAAGACTTGACTTGGTGGTGCTGTATTAAACTGCATTAGAATGAGTTGTATTTCTAATATTCTGCCCATTTAATTTACATAATGACATTATTATGAAAAAAAATACCAGAAAGTTGAATTAACAATATTTTGAGCAAAAACTAAAGAACTTAAAAAGGTCCAGCGCACAGGATTTAGTGGCATGTAGTGGTGAGGGTGCAGATCCTAAATCTCTTTACTAGCGTGTCGGAGAACCTACAATAGCTTTCTGGTGAAGTAGAAAAGGTGAAAGTTCACTGCCAGAGTTTGTCCGTTCTGGGCAACTTTAGAAACATGGCGGTGCAACATGACGGACTCCGTGAAGAGGAACCGTCCCAAGCTCGATATGAAGCGCTCAGTCTAAGCTAATGAAAAAATACACCGATTGTTAGGGTGCTTTTACAAAACTAGTCCAAAACGAGTGAAATTTATCCTTTTGGATAATTTTCTATTTAGTCTTTTAATTAAAGCGGGCTGAGTAAAAGGGGCCGTGTACGTGCCACTGCTATGGACTCTGCAGGGAGTCACGGATGTACTGCGGACAAAGTTCTTCACTTTGACTCGACACTGACCTGAACGTGCAGGAATCCCTTCTCCTCTAGTTTATCACCAATAACTTTAAAATCCTCCCTATTTTTGTGGACTTTATTAAGAATATTCTTCGTGTTCTAAAACACAGGACTTCTGCAGAAGTCAAAGTCAGTTCACTCCGACTCCGGAGCATGATGAGCCGAATGCTAACATTAGCATGCTAACGTGCTCAAAATGACAAACATGCTGATGCTCAGTAAGTCTAATGTTTGTCACTATCGTAGCTAATTAGCACTGAACACAACACAGCTGAGGCTGATGGTCAGGACATTAGTTTTGCAGATAATTATTAAATAAATAAAAATAAAAGATATAAATAAAAGTATTGGACCAATTAACAAGCACACATTTGCAATAGCTGCGACTACGGACGTGCAAGCATCCACACATTCAAGCATCCACACGTTCAAGCATCCACACATTCAAGCATCCACACGTTCAAGCATCCACACATTCAAGCATCCACACATTCAAGCATCCACACGTTCAAGCATCCACACACAACCTCACAAACACTTGAACTCAATGCAGAATTCCAGCCACTTAGAGCGAAAACTGTGAAGTTGTTTGGATGAGCTGTTCCTTGAGAAAGCTGCAAGCAACAAGCAAAAATACCAAAAGCCAGGCAACTGGCCAAACGGGCACTGCACTGGTTTCAGTGAAACCCGAATATATCAACCTCAACCTCCAGGAAACGTCAGGGGATCGCCACTGTCAGGAGGATGCATCCTCTGGGGACAGTGAATGTCTGTATTCATTTTTCATGCAACGTTTCCAGAACATATCCACTCAGTTGGTGTTTTGATGACGGTTGTAACACCAAAATCTCCCATAGACGTTCAATTGTGTTGAGATCTGGTGATCGTGAATTCACGTCATAAGATTTGTTGTTTTGTTTGTTTGTCTGTCAGCAGGATTACAGAACATTACGATTACGCGCCTGACTTCCATGAAACTTGGTGGAAGCGTGTATCATGGGTGAATGAAGAACCCATAAAATATTTGAGCAGATACAAAATACGGAACGGATACATGAATTCATTTTCCCTGATGGAAACAGCCTTGACGGAGGTCTGCACTCTCTGAAATGCACTTCAAGTTTCACCTTGTTTTTCCTTTAAATGTCACCAATTTTTTTATTTTTTTTATTGCTGTGATGCATCTTTCAGTTCGATATGTTCTAATCATAAGAATAAGAAGAATGTGGTTTTTCACCTTATAGTGGCACGAGATGGGAAGTCTATATCATGAAACCAAAATAAATCCAACAATCAGTTTCTTTTGGTAAACTTGTGAAAGACGAGTGTGCAAGACGTGTGCGGGATAATCCCTCCTACGCTGCCACTATGGAATATGGAAAATGTTGCAAAGAAATACAGACCATAAAAATCGACATATTTGGAGAAGCTGCTGCAGCGATGACGACAACATGACTCGGCCTCCTTGTGACTCTTCCTCTTTTTTTAACCAAACACACGAGGCACTTTATCGCCGTCACATTCCTCCACGAGGCTTAAGTCACCACTGTCCTTATCGGGTTCCACTTTCCAGTCTCGGATGAAAAGAGGATCATACATTAGAGATATCATATTTTACAGTTTATATAAATTATAACCTCCTCTTCCCCTTCTCCAAATGTACTGTCCTGTTTAACTCATTGTTTTAATTAGCTGTGACAAGTTATGTACGACTGGGGCATACTACCAGACTCTTCTGTACAGGACGAGGGACATCTTATCCTTTATGTCCGTTGTCACTTCAGACTTCTCAACTTTTGCTGACGTTTGCACCTCCGCGAGGATGTTTCACATACTGTTCATGATCCATATGACGGTGCAACATGGGAGCATGACATTCAAGGCCAACTCTCTGAAGGTTGATATAGTTTTTGGTCTCGACTGCACACATGTTGCAAAAAATAGAGCGGATTTAATAAGAAATCATGTGATGGATGAGGAAGATTGTGGGATACAATCGGAAGCTCCAGAAATGCTACTAATGGACCTTGTTTAGTTTCAAGTGATGAAAGAGGTATTCAGATCATTTATCGAGTAGAAGATACTCCATTACAAGCAAAAGTCCTGCATTGAAAAGTATTGAACAAATAAAATGTAAAGCGACACACTGCAGGCAAAAAACATGTTTTCATGGACTATTTCTCTCCCAGAGCACGTCTTCTGTCAGACGAGTGGAGAGAAAACATCAGATCCACATCAGGAGTTTATTTGATAACTGTGTCTGTTTGTGTCTGTAGATTTCTCCTAAATTCACCAAAAGTGACATTACATAATGCCTCAGTTACATATTTAAACATCACATCTCAGAAAAGAGAGATCCAGAATCCCCTCTGTAAAAACCTTTCACTAGTGTATGCAAATTAGCACATTTTTAATAAGATTATGCCTAATTTGCATATTTAAACATCACATTACAGAAAACTTGTAATATAAAAAGTAATTGTGTTAATGTGAGTAATGAACTGGGGAGGTTTCATGCTGATATCTATTATTTACATTTTTTTTACCCTATTCACCTTGGGAAGCACTCCTTCAAAGACTAAAAGTATTAATTCTGCAGAAAAATGGCCTGTGACGGATTTATAATTATAAATAAATTAGATTGCTGATGCATGAGTAGCACACAGAAGTGAGTTTTAATGTTGTAGCTGCTTGAAGTGGAGCTAATTAACTGGTTTATGTACAGTTTGTCAGTTTAGTCCCACCAAAGGGTCACAAGATAAACCTGAGGGGTTGTGAAATGATTCATGAGAGAGCAAAGAAGAAAAAATAAACTTCTGACACACAAATTTCTATTCACATTTTGGTCGTCAAACAAATCCAAGAGGGAAATCCAAGAAATGTGACAGAATCAGGAATTGGAAACAGGTCAAAACGCATGGAAAAGCAAACAAAAACAAATAAAAACAAACAAAAAAAGCATTAAAAGAGCAGATGAGGTTCATTGAATGCTGTCAGGGGAGGACAGGAAGTGGGCCGGTTATATCCTGCAGGGCTGATGAGGGGAAGTGGAAACAGATGAGTCTGGGGCAGGTGGAGAGACTGAGGGCATCTGGTGGATGGGTGGAGGCGATGCAGGCAGCCGGGGAAGTGAAGAGTAGAAAGTAGCATGAAATAAAAATACTCACGTAGAGTACTAGTACCTCAAAAGTGTACATTAACCCCTGTGCATCACTACGGACAATTTGGGATTTTTCAATCATTTTTGCTGCGTAAATGTGTATGTAATAAGTGTATAACAAAGTGTGTATCTGAAACACACACAGTCAGAGCCTTAAGGACAAAAATGTCTCCATTAAAACCATAATTTATTCTCCCACGGACATCACAGCATAAAATCCTCTTTATGTGATTTCAGCTTCACATCTGGAGATCTGATTCAGAATTTAACTTTTTACTGTTTTCACCAGATTGAGACATTTTCTCATGTTTGGGACAAACACATGCTGTTTCCATGGTTTCCTGCACAAACTATACAAATGCAACAAAATCAATGTTGTTGATAATAATTGACGTATCCCAGATTTTTTAGGTGTTTTTATTTTATTTTTAACATGGTGGATTATGTAAACAACCTGGCATTTAAAGGGTTAACATTCTGAAAATGAATAAATATTTGGTGTTATATTATAGCCTAATATACCAGATGTACACAAAATGTGTATATTACAAATTATAGGTGCAATAATCCATCATGGACGTATCTGTATAAGTGAAAGGTGTATATATGGCTATGTTATTTATTTTGTATTTTTGTCTTGTTTTTATAATTTTTATTTATCACTTTTTTCCTTTGATATTTTGGCAAGTTAATTTCTCCGGTGTGGGATCAAAAAAGTTGTTTTTTGTTATTATTATTATTATTATTATAGTATACTATTATATTACTACTATATTATTATTATCTTGTAATTATTTAAATGGAAGAAGGATCTGAAAATGAGAGAAGTTTTTAATAATCAAAAATTTAGTAATCAAAAAACACACCAGTGTCAAGGGTGTTTAATACAATTGTGCACAGAAACCATTATTATTATTATTATTATTACAATTATTATTATTATTATTATTATTATCATTATTATTGTTATTATTATAATTATTATTATCAATATATTCTTATTATTATTTTTTTTATCTTTATTTTTATTATGTATGTTATATATATATATATATATATATATATATGTGTGTGTGTGTGTGTGTGTGTGTGTGTGTATGTGAAGCGATGCACCACTGGAGGGCAGCATCCTAACATGACTGAATCTCAAATTCAGATTTACTGCATTTACAGATCCATGCTGCTCTATCTTGTTCTTTTATCTGGAAAAATTGTGAATAATTTCACTTTGAGTTTGGCTGGCAATATATTAAGCAATACTAGTTTTGTTAGTGAATTTTGAAAAACAAAAAGAAACAAATTACAATAAATGATTGAAAGACTATTTGTGGTTTATAAAGACATCTTCCAAAAATGAAAAAAAGACAACTAAAATACAACAATTTGTGCATTAAAAAGGAAAAAACAATGAAATTTAAATTAAATAAATATGAGTTACATACTGTAAAATGCCTAAATTACTGACCACAATGTACAAATTGAGCTCAAAACCTGAATTTAAACTTTATGTGAGAGGATGATTATTTTGCAGTATGTTATTTATTCCACAGAATTTAAAGGGAGTTGTATAAGATGTAAAATATTTACACATATGATGTCATATATGTGGATGTGTTATTATTAAAAACGACTAAACGTACACACCATACATACAGATACTAAAGCGAGAGTCTAGAATAAATGTTCCTACATTAAAAATAAAACTCCACAAACTGGCCTTGGAAGCTGTCAGCGTTAACAATAACTTTCTGTGCAGATTACATTAAGTGGAAATGACGTAGGCTGCCATCACAGCACTGCAGTTTGAATAATGAGCTCTGTCTTCATGCTTGTCTTTGTCACCCGGGAGGACAAAATCTTTTCTGTCGTCCATTTGTAGGTCACAATGTCGCCCCCTTTGAGCCGTCCCACTCTCACATTCCTGCCTCATCCACGGCTCACATACACACAGGGCACTATCCTGATTTAGGTGTGGATTATTGAGCTACAGTTGATCGCTTGCTATTGAAAAAGCTTAGGGCAAAAATGGCTTTTTCATTTGAAGATGCTTTCCACTTGAGGCCAGACAGAATGTGCAAAGCTTTTTTGTATCTGTATCATCCCTACTTAAAAAACTGGATTCAGCAGATCATGCAATACGTTTTGTAACAAAAGCAGGCTTATGCACTCACCATTGCATATAATATGAATCTTTTAGACGGGAGTCCGTAAATATATAAAAATAATGCACGTTACAAGTTATTGCCAAGACATTGCTAGGCAAACTATATCTACTCATCTCCAGCCTTTTATCCTTTCATATAGATCTACTGATTGGATTATTTTAAATATTAGATATGCGCTCAGAGCTTTGTGTACAGAGACATCATTATACAATACATACGATTTGATTTGATCTGACAATACTTTATTGTCAGATCAAGTCTGACATTTTTCACGGCAGCTCCATTTGCAACATCAAAAAAGACAAATATTTAAGACAAGAAACAAGCAAACAGACATTTAACATAACATTACACTGACAATTATCTGTATCTGTTAAACTAACAAAACTATTTATATCTGTATATGCTCAATAAACAAAATGATCTGTATCTGTATCTGTTAAACTAACAAAACTATTTATATCTGTATATGCTCAATAAACAAAATGATCTGTATCTGTTAAACTAACAAAACTATCTGTATCTGTAGATGGTCAATAAACAAAATGATCTGTATCTGTATCTGTTAAACTAACAAAACTATTTATATCTGTATATGCTCAATAAACAAAATGATCTGTATCTGTTAAACTAACAAAACTATGTGTATCTGTAGATGGTCAATAAACAAAATTATCTGTATCTGTTAAACTAACAAAACTATCTGTATCTGTAGATGGTCAACCAGCATAACTATCTGTATCTGCTCAACCAACAAAACTATCTGTATCTGTATATGCTCAACTAACAACAAAATGATCTGTATCTGCTCAACTATCAAAATGATCTGTATCTGTGTATGCTCAACTAACACATTTATTTGTATCTGTATCTACTCAACCAACAAAACTATCTGTCTCTGTATTTGGATAAAAGACTGGAAGTGGGTGTGGCTTTTACTAGAAGTTACGTTAAATGTTGTGATTTCTGATCTAATATTCATTGGCAATGCAATATTTGTTCCTTTTTATGGCATTAAATTGATTTAATATTGGCATATAATTAATTATGAAATGTATTTCCACTGAACAGTTAATAGAAAACGTCATATGTTACAAACTGAACGAGCCTTTTTATCTTGTGTCCATCCACAAAGATATGAATGTGCTTCTGTGCTTCAGTGTTTTCTTTCCTCCCCGAATAATACCGAGAAACTAGATAAGAAATAGTCTATGCACGGTACTTCCCTAGAATGAGCTGCAAATGATCATCACCTTAGAAATACTTCCTTCTTTAAATACCTTTAAGAAAACAAAGAAGCTGCTTCTATTCACACCTTGTTTATGAGTTTATTTCCTTTCGGTTCTCAGGTCATCGCTGCAGAGGTGTGGACGAAGGTTGGGAAAGTTTTCCTCCCTTTCTATGAAAACCCTCAGGAAGAATTACATAAGGCAACAAAACACTTCTTGGTCTTGCCAGAAATCCAGGAGGCAGCGCTGAAAAACCTCCAGGAAGTCCCTATCTCCTCTCAGGCCTGCATGGCTGCCGCAGTGGTGGGCTGCTGCTGCTGCTTTTGTTTTGATTCCTCTCCAGGCCCGGGACAGTCGCCATAAGTGACTCACACACATTGGCTCTTGGCTGACTTTGGCCCCTTTTTTACATCTTAAACCTTTTTTCTTCAATGAGTTTCCTCTTGTTTTTCCAGATACAGTCCGTGGATGAAATAGCGCTGTTATTGTCTCAAAGTTTCCAGGACCTGCTCAAGGTCAGGAGCCAGTTGTTTAGGAGTAAGCAAGGAGACTTCATAAAGTGTGTGCGTGTATGTGTGTGTGTGTGTGTGTGTGTGTGTGTGTGCGTGTGTGTGTGTGTGTGTGTGTGCACCGGGGTTGATTGCACTGATGCAAGTGAAATCCCCAAACAATACAAAGCCTGGCTCGTCAGTATGAGGCGGGGAATGGAGAAACTTGGAAGAGAAATGTCAGCTGTTACAACCACAGCTGCCACTCAGATGGAGATGGATAATAGCTTTGCCCCCGATGTGCTTACGTTTGGTCCCCTTCCAAATCACAGTGAATTCCCCGGTCGCGTCGGCATGCACAGTACAGTCACATTGTCTGTTTCTGTGCTGAATTCTGTGAGTCATGTGAAAAAAATACAGGTCTATAAAGGTGTTAAAGATTAAACACAAACTTGACCTTAGCTCTAAAATGATTGGACACATGCTGTGTGAAGTATTTTAGTAATCATGTGATCCAAAACCAGAAGAAGAGGCAGCAGACAGAGCACATAGAGAGGAGACAGACGTGCACACTTCCTCTTTCAAAACGTCTAAAAAGAAAAAGAAAAGCAGATCAGTTTGAGTAGTTTCAGCAACATGATATCACAACTTCTTTCATAGCCGTCATTCGCTTGTCACCATCCCCCTCGAAACATTTTACATTTCAATATGAATTCCTCCTCACCGCAGATGAGTCACTTCTACCTTCTTGGATTGAGAGTGAATGCTTTTGAGGTGGAGTGTGTGTGGGCAATAAGTGAGAATATTTTTAACTGCGTCAAAGATAACAGCAACTCTGTATACTATAATACGAACCCACACACTATGTAAACTAGAAGGGCAGACCCCCGACAAGGCTGTTTTTTCCATTAGTGACATATGTGTGTATCTACTCTCTATATAACAGGTTCTTCCTTGGTCCATGCTACAACCTTGCACCAAGTTTCATGAAAATCACGTGAGTAGTTTTTTTTAGTAATCCTGCTCACAGACAAACAAACATAACCTCCTTGTGCACTTATAATCGCAAGTATTTTCAGTATTAACTGATCTGCCATTTATTTACTTAATTAATCAATTAATCAGACAGAAAATAGTGAAAGGCGCCTGCTATAGCAGTCAAAAACCCCAAATATTTAGCTTAAAGAAAAGCAGCAAATCATCACGTTTGAGAAGCTTTTTTACCAACTTCTTTTATAAAGTCGATAATCATGAAAGTAATTTTTCATGCAAAAATGTCGGGAAAATGCAGTTTCCAGCCTCTTAAATATGGAGATGTGCTGTTTTTCTCTGTTTTATATCATATTAAAGTGAATATCTTTAGGTTTCTGACAAAACAAGTCATTTAAAAGACATCACCTTGGACTTTGAGAAACTGGGAAGGACATTTTTCTCTATTTCCTGACATTTTATAGCTCAAACGATTATTCGATTTATCGAGAAAATAATCGGCAGATTAATCGATCATGAAAATAATTGTCAGTTGCAGCCCTGTAATCAATTAATCGACTAATATTTGCAGCCCTAAACAAGATTATTGTTATACTTTCAAGATACTTTATGATACTCAGTAAGGACCACACCCTGCATCAGTTTCAGGTGGTTTTAAAGACAGACAGGCTGTTTGTGACTTTTCTGCAGGTCATCGTCAAACAAAAGCACAATGTCATCTTCCCCAGAACAGTTCATTCGAATGTTTTCTGGGAACATGGTACAGTATCTCTGGGCTCCATCCGCTCTGTCTTCCTGGAGCTGGCTCTTGAAAAGCCCCAGTGAGTCAACATCCTCTCTCTCTCTCCTCCTGGAAAGCATTCCTGAAGCCCGAGCTCTGCATGCTGGTTTCATTTGCTCTGGCGCGGTGGGACACGAGGACAATATGCTGTTCTCTCTTCTCGGCTGTATGTGGTGGTTGTATTTGTTCAGCATCCCCTGGAAAACAACAAAAAAAAGAAACACGTTCAGAACAGGGTGATTCCCGCCACTTCCTGTCTTTGGAGACAGGAAGTGGTTTCTGACGCCATTCTCTTTCTCTCGCTACCACGTGGTGATGTCTTCATGTTGTTGTTACACACGTCTATAACTTCAGGGGATTTCGTAATAATCTAATTTAAATATTTTGCTGTTACAACTTCTGGGAAAAAGTTTGACACTGAGGCCACACGGTGTTTAAAGATATTCCTGTGACACTTCCTACCATTGTGTGTGGGGACTTTCTCTTTCTGTCTCAAACTCACAGCTGTCAGAGGTTTTATATAACAGCGTTTCAGTCATTATTATTATTATTATTTCAGTCTGAATTAATGATAACAGTTATAGTTTTGAGACAAAAACATATTTTTTTACCTCTATTAGGCCATTTAAAAAACAAAACAAAAAAAGATAGGGTTTTTGTAGGTTATTATTATCACAACTTTACATGAGTGGTTAAAAAAATGTACCATGCATTTCTTATGGAAATTAACACAAAATCCTTGTCATTTAGTCCACTTCCCTGAGGCACATCTCGACATTATCATTAACACTCAGCTCACGCTAAATTATTTTATATATTACAATTATCAATCATTTTTTCTTCACAAACTGATATTACAAAATGTACTGTTTTACATAACATTCAAACTTAGATGTTTTCTAATTATATAAAAGAGAGTCTGCTATTATAATCAAAATATGTTTAGCTAATGTAACTGCCATAATCGAGTAGCTAGCTAATTAGCTACTACTTACAGACAGACAGACAGGCAGACAGACAGGCAGGCAGACAGACAGGCAGACAGGCAGGCAGATAGACAGGCAGGCAGGCAGGCAGGCAGGCAGGCAGGCAGACAGACAGGCAGGCAGGCAGGCAGACAGGCAGACAGGCAGGCAGACAGGCAGGCAGGCAGGCAGACAGGCAGGCAGGCAGGCAGGCAGACAGACAGACAGACAGACAGGCAGGCAGGCAGGCAGGCAGACCCTTTTAATCCAGAGGGAAATTCATGTGTCAATGCAGCACCATAAAATCCCACAGGCTAAGTACTAAAATGAAATACAGAACAAAGTAATAGAAAAAACGTAAACAGTGAATTAGGCTACATAAGATAAGTAAGTTAGCTAAATTGCGCAACTGGAGAGATTTGCAAATTTATTAATGAAAATGCAAAAACAACGTAGCCTACACAATTTGAATAATTCTGGTGTGGAATTTAAGAAAATATACAAATAAACATTTATTATTAACAAAAACAATTGATTCTAATACAAGCAGTAGCCTATTCTGGAATCACATGGACGTATACGTCTACACATCACACTGCGAGCGACAGAAGCCACGCGGCAGCTCAGCGTCGCCGGCTGAAGTGTTACTCGAGCGCTCGTTGAGGTCGTTATGTTAGTCAATAGCACTGCGAACTGGCTTACGGCTTTGTTGTGAGAAATGAATATGATTAGTTGACGTATCGCTGCATAATTGGAGCGCTGAAAGAAGTTGAGGCCAGCTCGACTTTTACTTGTAGCTCTTTACATCCGTACATTCAACGTCAAGTTTCGGGCCTCGGTTTGTAGTTTCATGTCACAGTCAATGGCTTCCATTGACTGTGACTTGTAGGGTGTTGCCTTGTCACTCGTGTTTCTGTGTGCGTGGATGAGAGAGCGCAGGTGGTTCCCCATTTGACTTCTCAAACATCATAAAACAATCATGAAAAAGAGGAACTTGTTTAATAACTGAACTTTCAATGTGAAGCCTCGTACACCATCTGTTCACCCACTGAGTTCATGTTTCACATCCTGCAGAGAAACATCCCAGACACTCACATCAAAGACGACAACCTGCAAATGATTAGGTTTAAAACTGATCCAAGTATCCACATTTATTCCAGATCTGATATTTTATAAAAAGGAACAAAACGAAACACAGTGACATGTTTTAAGACTAAACTGCTATTCATTTATTCATTCATTCACTCTGAAACGTACACTGAGATTAGCCACATGCAGCTGTTGTGTTTCCTGTGTTAGCATTAAAGCTAAATGGTCATGACTGACATACGAGCAGCAAATAAAAGCATATTGTACGACACAGACATTCACACCTGTCGCCTGCTTAAACAGGAAATACGTATAAAAGTCTGTGTGTGTGTGTGTGTGGGTGTGTGTGGATGTGTGTGTGTGTGGGTGGGAGAAGTAATTTAAGGTTTTACTTTGTAACTGGAGCCTCATGAAGATCTCCGATTAATAGAAAGTAACTGAACATTTATTTCTGCTGACAGACAATTGTCGTCTTTGCAGCTTCACCTTCATAACTTTGTCAACCCTGAGAATATACCGGATAAATGGTAAACGGACTGCATTTAAATAGCACTTTTCCAATTTTTGGATGCGCTTTACAACACATATCAGCATTCAACCATTCACACACATTCATACAGTCAGAGCTCCCATACAAGACGCCACATGCTCATCAGTAGTGATAAATATTCACACACTGTTGGCCATCGGGAGCAATTTGGGATTCAATATCTTGCCCAAGGACACTTCAATATGTTGACCGCAGAGGCAGAGGATCGAACCCCTGACCCTCCGACTGGTGGATGACCACTCCACCTCCTGAGCCCTGCACAATTGGAAACAGCTTTGCTTTATAATAAAAGATCTATTCCGTAAAACCCAATTTGAAATGTTTTTCACTATGAATCATTTAAAGAGAACATTTAGCATTTAACTTTCATTAGGCTGGGCAACTATCTTATAACTATAGATAGTTATAATATATAGATATAGATGTTTCTAATTGTGCAGGGCTCAGGAGGTAGAGTGGTTGTCCACCAGTCAGAGGGTCAGGGGGTCAATCCCCAGCCTCTGCGGTCAACATATTGAAGTGTCCTTGGGCAAGATATTGAACCCCAAATTGCTCCCGATGGCCAACGGTGTGTGAATATTTTATATAGATATAAACTCTATCCTTCAATTCCCATAATGCAACTCATTATGAAGTATCTTTCATTACTACTGCTGCATTCAAGTGGTGTCGGAATAATCGGAAGAATTAGTTACATGAACGCTAAATTCAGATAAACAATTTGGAAAGTTTGCGATCCACGAGTTGGCGTCATATTAAAGTAAAGGTTTAATTTAATGTTTGTGACTAAATAAATAACAATTAAAGTTTAAGTTTGGAAGAAAAACCCTCCTCAGTTACACTGAAACACTTTAATCTGCTTCATCAGATGTTGGTGTTAGCTTCATCAGATTTCATTGATAACACCAGGCAACGTTTGCAAACAAACCACAAAACCAGACATCAGATTTAGATTCTCTTTTAGATTCCTTAGAACATAGATCAACTTTGATCAGTACATGGAAATATATATATATAAATATTTATATATAAATATATATATA
>CALSCE010009645.1:10153444-10164324 GCA_943593645.1 Bovichtus variegatus
GTTTTTTTTAAATCGGGACGTCCCACTTCAAAAACAACCAGAAAAACACAAGAAAAATCACAAATACTGAAAACTTTCCTGTAAAATAACCAAAAAAAAAAACATTCATGTCAGATCCCCTCGCTCATAAGGAAATATGTTTTCCCGGGCCTTTAAGATATTTCTTCATATGCAAGCTGCTGCTTTTTAGATCCTAATGAATCTTACTATATGTTGAAATGTGTTTATGGATCCTGCAGCACCTGGAAACATTTGATATGCTGTATTTGGGGCGTGATTAAATACACGCTTGATTGTATAACTGAGCTGTTCATTAACAAGCTGCTGACTGGAAAAGCCACAAAGAGACAATATAACCTTTAAGGTATCAGCTCAATTCTGCTGCTGGGAAACCAAAAGCAGAATATTTATCTAAGATGCAGATTATGAATTTATTAAAGATCCTGTAAAAAGGTTTTTATTTGTAATTTACGACCATGAACGCGTCTTGAATCCACACCTGTCGTCTGTGGAGGCAGGTGTGCGTTTTTCCATTTTTACTGCACGTTACCAGTTTGATAAACACACACAGTGACAGACAAACATGGAAATAATAACGTGCATAGGATCTTTTTTGTCACCAGTTATATTCTCTTATCTTTATGGTGGATTTCCGGCACATTTGTCAGCCACATCCTGCGCCCTGACAGGCGGCTCGAGCTGCTATCAGACACAGCAGCCTGCAAAGATGTTTCTGCTTCAAACGGGTTTATTCCTGCGTGAGAAACAGAATTACATTTGTGGTTTTGGTCTGGTGTCAGTAAAAAAACGCTGCAAGTGTTGAGTGCAAATACCCAGCCACTTCCTTACTTTTTAACCCTCAAGAACATCTCCACTGATCCATTCATTTGACCGGAGGCACGAACGGCCCGTCAGAAGCTGTGACGCACGCCATGCTTGAGAAAGAGCCGTTTCCCCACAGAGGCTCGAATACGTCCGACAGGCCGTCTGTTTCCTCTTCTCAGCTTCCCGTTTCACGTCACCGACATGCGGTAACAGCTCCGAGCAGCAGGTACGAAAGTGTTCAAAACAGAGAAATAAAGAGAAATTGGTGCAAAGTTCCACGTGTTAGAGATGTCGGCCTTCTCTCCAATACAAAGGAACTACATGGCACAACGACAACGTCTTTTTCCACAAATCCCGACCTGGTTACTTATATAATCCACATCATTGTCATTTCATGTAGGAACTATTTTCTTTCTACCGCATCACCTGGCAGGAGGAAGCGTTCATACACTCATTACATCACATCACAGTTCCTGTAAGTCACTCTGGATAAGAGCGTCTGCTAAATGACCTAAGTACAGGGACAGTCCGCTGGAGCAGCTCGGGGTTAAGTGCCTTGCTCAGGGGCTCAATGGTGGCAGGGTGTTGAACTCACAACCTTTACGATGATCTTTGGAAGCCTGACCACTAGACCACCTCAACCCATCAGCGAGCCGTCGTTACAGCTCAGTCGAGGAGGACGCCATTAAAGTTTACGTCTCGCACCGTCACGAGCCTCTCGTCCATGAGTAGATGCACGTAGATGCATGCAAAAAAATTTAAATGTCGAGAATAAACTCGACATTTCAGGATTAAAGCTTGGGGTTGGTAACATCGGAGAAGCCAGCAAGAGGAAGATAGATTTTCTTTTCATCATCCAACAGAAAACCCAGACAGTAGCTCGCAGCACTCGCTCCAAAAGTCGCTACATCTGGCGAGAAAGCAACAATAACGGTCCGAACTTGTAACAGTCCGAAGACGGCCACAGATAACTGATTTTTTCAGAGCATTTGATATTATTATTTCAACAAATATAACAAAATGTTTTCAAATGACATCACCCACCCGAGCTTTAAAGTCAAACTTTTCAGAATAAATTAAACAAATCTTCGTGTAGATGAATTGGTGAAATTGTTTTTTTTAGTAAAATGTAAATTAATTCTCTTTCGAGCGCATAAACAGTGACCAGAAACTACAAAAACTTAAGGATGTACAAACTGTTACTACCACAACCTTAATTTATTTAATACTTTCTTCAGTTTGTTTCCTCATGCCTGACCACAATACTCTTCTGTACCACGTGGTACTTTAAACTCTTGAAGAAAACGTTTTCCCCTCTCCTGCCTCCATGAAGAATCAAAAACAGTCTTCATGTATTGAAGTAAATGGGGCAGAGTTTAACAACAGACAACTGAAAACATCCACCAGGACTCGCACGGATGAGACAGTTTACGGGAAGTTTTAAATAGAGTCGACTTCAATTCATCAAGACTTTTCTCAGTTTTTTTTGATTCTTCGTTCTTCGTGGAGGCAGGAGAGAAAAGCAACACGTGTCGAGTATCTGATGTGCAAATGAGCATTTTGGGGGTGAAGTGTAGAAACTGACCTCATGCTCAAACACACGGCTGCAGTCTTTAAATCTACAGCGGTGCTTTAGCAGCGGGGCGACATCCAAACAGTTGCAACAGTATTATTGATGAGGCCCCCGGGTTAATTGCTGAGCTCTCTTCTTGTTTGGGCCCTCTGTCTCTGTTAAATGACCCTTTCACACACATTGTTTTAAGTGCACCCTCTTGAATAATTACCCCCTCGTTACTCTCTCTGAACCCAGGCACCGGCATGCTTGCATAACAATCCCCCCCCCGCTTCCCCTTAATGTGCCCACAACAGTCGGAGGGCTCGGCTCGAACACATGGCCACATACCATCGCTCCCCATCATCAACACTCGCAGCGCATCCGTGAATGAGCGGCAGAGGACAAAAGGGATCAACGCCGGAGAGAGTGACCAGCATGACCTCATGGGTCAGCTGGGAGCCGGGAATGAAAAGACTCCAAGCAACCCCCGCCCAACACACACGGACACACACACACACACACACACACAACTGAAGCCGCCATGGGAATATGAGAGCGTGGAAGAGGAGGAATCAGCGCTGGTCTGCAGGAGCTGAAAGAAAGCGGTTGTGTTTGGTATTTCGGGTCATGCCTTTCTCCGCACATTCCTCGCTCTCCTGCTCAACAATAAACTGTGTCATAGCCGATACAACAGCCTCCATTCTGGATACCTCGCACCACAAAGAGCCTGGAACCATCCGAAACCAGACGCTAACCTCCAGAACTCGAGTGATAACACTCTTAAAACGAAGGCTCGCTATATTTAAAGAAAGCATCACATGGACACACACACACAGACGCACACATGCACACTCGCACGGCTTTTCTTGCAAGTTCTACATAAAATAATGAGCGTATAATCTGAAAATTACACTTTTTTTATTTTTAGGAAACTGTGACTTAGGCGGGAAAAAATAAAAAAGGAATAAATCTAGATCATCTAAAGTAGATTTCAAACTTACAAAATGTTGGAACAATCACAAACTGGAGTTTACTGTCAAAATAAAAGTTGGTGCATGCAGTAAAAACTGAAAAATTCTTCATTCTGTACATAAAGAAGACATGTTAAAATAAATTAAATAACTTAAACAAAGGTTATGTACAGCTGGAGACTCTGCTCGCACCTTTTCTTTGGCAGTTTAGCTTGACAGTCATTGGTGCTTTCAGTCTTTGTTGCTGCTGCTCACAGTTTGCTCTCCTCCTCCTCCAGCGGTCGGTTTAAACCCGGGATGAATTTGAGGAGGCGCCTGCGGAAGCTTTTCTGTTTGGGCTTCCTCTGCAGCGAGTTGAATCCTCCCTGCTTCTCCCCCGAGGGGGTCGATGAAGATCCCCTCATGTAGCTGCGGGTGCTGGCGCTGCGGGTCAGCTGCGTCTTGGCCGTCGTGAAGAGCTCGCTGGCGGGTCGGAGGCGCTGCGGCCTCTGCTTCTCTTTCTTGTCTGCGCTGCTGTTGTCCGAGTCCACTGTGCCGTCCGCCTGATACAGGCAGGTCTGGTAGAGCGGGTCGTCTTCGGTGGCCGTGCTGAGGAAGCTGGCGCTGCTGCTGGTGCTGCCGGTGCAGCGCAGGGCTCTCTGAGCGGCGGGGCTGGGGGTGCCGAGGCTGCCGTACACGCCTGCTGACTCCAGGGACTCGTACAGGGCAGCGTCACTCAGCACTATGCCTGCAGGAGAGAAGTTAGGATTTTAATTCAGGATTTAACTGCACACACAGGCATGGAGGAAACTCTGGGACAAGTACAGGGCTCGTCTAGATTTTGAGAACGTGCCATTTTTTTTATGACTTACAATTTCCATTTAATGATATACACATAGATGACATACAGTGAGATATTAATATTGCAAACTCAAACCCCCCATTAGGAGGGGTCAACCTGCACGTAGAGTGGCTTACTTATAAAGCAATTCAGAATAAATCTATTAAAAATAAAAATGAAAGAAAAATAAATGCTCCACTTGGAGATATTTTTCTTTCCTCTCCTGCATCCCATCCCGTAAAAGAAACATTGACACCGAGTGGATTATCCTGGTAAAATAAAGTAAATTGGATTAATAAAAACCTACCATGAACAAGCCTCTGCTCCTGCACCATCAACGACCGATACTCGTCCCATTTCTCGTGAAGAGTTTGCTACAAAAGGAAGACGGACATGTGTTCAATTATTGTGAATTTTTGTTTTTAAAAACATCTCCTGAAAAAGGACTGAAGTAACTTAAAAATGATTGTGTCATGCATGAATAATAAGCCCTTCGTCATAGTCAGGGCACCAAAACATTTCTACTTCCGACCCTGAAACAGGATCTTTTACATGATTGCACAAAGATGGAACTGAAGAAGTGTAACTACCTACAGAAACATCAAAACAACTTTCATTTCTATACTTGCACGGAATGTAAACAGTCAAGCACCTTCAAAGACCCATGCCAATTAAAAAAAAAACAAAAAAAAAAAACACTTTCAAAAGGCCTTACATTTCCTCCCGCAAATTCACAAACTTTCAAGGATTTTTAAAGGACCCCGCGGGAACCAGTGGAAATACTAAAGACCTTCCCCCAAGCCCGAAGATTAAAACATCTGTTATTCAAAAAGTGTGCCATGAATCACATCATTTCCTGAATTAACTCAACTAATCAGTCGACACTTAATTCCCCAGATCTCCACTTTGTTAAACACAATCACGTTGCAGGAGAGAACCACGAAGAACCAACGTTACCGAGCGCCAGCTGGAAAAGCGAGTACGATAACGTGCATGTGGAAAAGATGCATTATGACTTGTTTAGGACTCAAAGCTCAAAGCTGAGCACTTAGGACTGAGAGCAAAAGATCGTGAGACCTGGATACGACTGCAGCAGGTTTTGTTGCGGTGATGTACTTTTTACAGTCAGGGATTTTCCAACATAAATGAGTCCCATGTCGTACTTAGTGAGAAATCAACATGTAGCAACATTTTCATCTGAAGCGTGTAAAGTGCAGCAGCAGGTTAATCTTTAAAACGCTGGATTAGTGTCTCATGAAGCGGCTGTGGGTGGATTAGAGCGGGACAGCTGCTGTAATCTTTGCAGCTTTTAAACAGCCAGCAGCGGTCAGTGGACTGCTGATGCAACAGGTGGTGCCGTGTGTGTGTGTGGGGGGGGGGGGGGGGGTGGGGGGGGGGGTGGTGGGTGGGGGTGGGGGGGGGGGGGGGGGGGGTATGCAACATACTGTGTGAAGCACAAACAGGCTGAGTCACCGCTGACAAACAGTGAAGAAGTGCTGCAGTAAACGCTCACCTTCAGATACTGCAGCCGCGCTTCCATCTCCGCTTTCCGGATCGAGTCGCTGTAAACAGTCTCCAGCCTGTAGGCGTGAAACCAGAAGGCGAAAGAGTTAATAAGCCTAACAGGAAGCACGTGTAAAAACTACAAGACGTTATAAAAGTCTCTTTTCATGACTCTGGTGTCAAACGGTTTACGAGCGAAGGGGAAGGATGAGGGAAAATATACAATTTCCACTGGAGACACTTCAGGGTGGCAGAACCTTTGAGCTGCACGAGCTCGTTCTCACTTTGACGGTTCATGCAGTTGTGAGTAGGACTTCAGTCTATGAAACGCCCGCTCTGATGCGGTTCACCTCACGTGCAGCAGCTCCCGCAGCGTCCAGGCGGGGGGGCCGCGCTAACTGTGCTTTTAATCTTTCACGAGCAGAGGAGGAGGAGGAGGAGGAGGAGGAGCACTTAACGGCAGACATCAATCCCAACAGCGACGCTGGAGATGCTTAAACTATGGTTCAAATGTCTAAAACTTAATCTACTTAAAAACTACTTTTCATGCAAAAATATTTTTTTAAATGCTGTTTTCAGCCTCTCAAATGTGGAGATTTGCTACTTTTCTCTGTTTTATATCAGATTAAAGTGACAGAACCAGACTTTTAAAAGACATTTTTCACTATTTTCTGACTTTTCATACACCAAACCATTAATCCATGATATCATTCAATCACCCAATTAAAATGCTCTGTTACAAGTAAGAGTCATGCATTGAAAATACTACCTCAGTAAAAGTATAATGAAGAAAATGTACTTAAATTATTAAAAGTACTTAATGCAGGAAAACTCACATTTGAGAAGCTGAACATTTGTTTTTGACTGAAACGATAAAAAAAAAAAAGTCAAAAAGCCAATTTATTAATTGGGTAATTTTTTCAGATGGTTTATATTGTTGGGTAGTTACATTTATAACAAACCATCATATTTTATAAACTCTTCATATGTTTTGTAGAGCTGCAACTAAAGATTGTTTGATATTTTATAGTTTAGAGTTTGTCTCTTCATTCTTGACAATAATTTCTGTCACTTTCAGTGAACAACAACATCAGGGTGGGAAAATGTGCACAGTTATCCAATAGAAATAGAATTTAAAAAATACTTTGTGTACTTTTTGCGTGCATAAGGCAGAAATTTGTATTTGGTTTGCATGAGCAAAATCTGCTATATTAAAAAAGGGAACTTTAAAAACATATTTATATAAAAGCATGAAACACAACAGAAGCAGCAGGTACTCCATCAGGTTGAATAAGTAGATAGAAAATGAACGACTGGTAGAAGTTTAACGTCTTTAAAAGCTTTGTCTGGCTTCTCATCATGTTTTAAATAATATCTCGTCGCTCTCTGCTGACCTGCTTTTCAACCCGCCTGCGGCCGGTTCTATAAATAACTTTTCTTCTTCTTTCCAAGGAGAATCCGAACCATAGACTATGAAATGTGAAATTCTCACAGCCGGAGGAAACACTACGCTATCTCTGTCCGACCGACAAAAGTGTGACAGTGATCAATGTTAGAAGTCCTCACATTTGGTATAGAATAAGAACACAACTCAACTAAATGTATAACGCAGGTCTAGTCGAGATTTTAATGTGGAAGTAATGTGCGACATATTATACCTATAAAACATTATCAAAATTGCTTGTTTGACTTTTGACTAATATGTTTATTAATAAATTAAAAAACCTGAGAAACAAACAGGATTCCTACAACTTGAGGAAAGTTAGATTTAAGACATTTTTAATGACCAATTTTACACGCAATTTTTCCCGTTGGCCAGAATTGCGATCTTGGTAAAAAAAAAAAAAAAGTTTAAAAATTGATAATTTGGAGATTTCATAATTCCAACATCATAAAAATGGTTCATAAAATCTACGCTTTTTTGAGAAGATTGATTTTAGACCCTTTAACACCAAATCAGGCGTTTTTCAGGGTAAATTAATTCAACGCCTTTAAGACTTTTCATGTGTGGGAACAAAAAAACAAAGTGAACTCATGAGTGGAGTCTGTACCTGAGTGTGTTCCCGCAGGCCCTGATGAGCTGAACGATGTCCTTGTGCAGAAACCCCTCCACGGCGGCCTCGTTCACACTTGTGATGGTGTCCCCTGCGCACACACACACACGCGCACACACACACAGTCAGCGTGCACTTCTATCCACTGTGGCTTTAATGCTGCAGGCCTGTTTGATTCTACATGAAACCTCCACATGTGCAACACAAATGGGCGGCGTGTGCAGTCGTGGTTCGTTAATGAACCGGAGCTTATTTAAAACATGTTAAAGCCACATGTGTTTATTTATACATGAGAGTCGTGTTGTCTGTCAGATGTGGTGTGAACTCTCATGCGTAACAGCAGCCTTTGTGAAGTTTCTGCACAAAGCTTTTTTGTTTTTATATTCCCCTTTTGAAAACCCCCGCCTGTTGTGCTGCATGTGATGAAGTCACCGCGTTCGCAGCCAGAGACTCGGGAACAATAGAGCGAGCATGTGAGGAATGTAGGAAGTGAAACTTGAAGTGACCTGATGGAGGAAGGAGGCGGAGAATCACCTTCCTCCTTTTCATCGTCACACTGCCGGAGACGTCACGAGTTAGAAGACCAGAGAACGCTCACAGCGCTGACAGATATGTTCCTGTCAGGATCAAAGCCTTGATCCCAAAAAAAACATACAGAGAAAAAGGCTTTTGCATAGTTTTAAGAACTCTCCCTTTTATCGTGTCCGCACCGCGAGAACTACGAAGGATTTTAAAAAAAAATTTTGTTTCAGAATACGTTCTCTCCCAGGAAGGGGCCGATGTGAAAACGCCATGTCAGGATTATCCCGGGCAAAAAGAAATGCACGATTTTATCCGGGATAATCATCAAAATGTGCTTAAAACTCCTAAAAAAGGCAGTAAAAAAAACAAACAAAAAAAAAACAATACAAAACACACTTTGCCTTACATTTAGTTAAGAAACAATAGTGTATAGTGATAGTGTACTTGGCAGCATTTTTATAAAAATCTTTACCGCTGACCCAGCCCGCTGTTTGCCTAATTTTCTGTAACCAGTGTTGCATTAAAGCTCGTGGAAGAGTGTGTGCTTTCCTACGCTGGGACGTGTGTGAAGCTTCAAGTGGTTTCATTTTACTCATTTACTCTCTATGCTTCGTAACGTTACTGGTCCGCTGCTCGTTTTACTGCAAAATCTCGCCTCAGTTTAGTTTAGTTTATACGGAAGTACGCACACTACAACGTAAAAATAAAAATGGCCGCCGCTCTGACCCTCCTGCTACGTTGATTTCAACGGGAACGTCCGTTCTACTCCTTCTACACATCTATGGTTACAACCAAAGACCAGACACAATCAAAAGAAGAAGAAAAACATCTTTAAATAAAAAGGAACTTCAAATCAAATCACTCTTAACAAACCGTTTCCATCTTTGAGGATTTATTTATTTAAAAAAAAAAGGATGTTTGCCAAATAAAAACACAGTTTAAAACTGGCTGCCTCTCTTTACTCTCTCCGGCACGTTGGTGAGAGGAGCTGGCAAATACATGTCGGCTGAAATATCCACTCACAAAGTTGTTTGTCGACTGGAAAACGAGAGGGCACATTTGTACTTCCACAAACAGCCGGCCGAGGCTTTTGTTGACGTTCGGTACACGAGAGTCAGCTGGCAAGAAGAGAACGAGCGGAGCAGTCACGCTCACTTCCCTTCATGTCTGTTACCAGCAGTTTCCAAGTTATTTTAGGCTTCGATACAAAAATACAAACTCACCAACTTTAAGTCCTGCTTCCTGGGCCGCGCAGTCGTCGTGCACTTTGCACACAAACGTGCACATCTCCACCGAGTTCTGGTCCTGGTGGTGTAGGCCGTAGGTCTGAAAGAGACAAGAATCTCTCTGAAAAAAGCTTTTTTAAAAGACTTCCTTCTTCTGCATGTGTAAGTCTTACTTAATCGTCTTACACAATGTTATTGAACATAAACAATGCAACACTGATGACCACGGCAGGAAGTTGTGACGGAGCAGGAGCACTGATCAGATCAGGGAACATGCAAAGTCTTCAGACTTATTCAACATTAAAAGGGCAGGTTCACATTTTAAAACAGATCCGACAGGCCTCGTGTGCATTAAACAAATAAATGCAGTTTCATTGTAAGAGATGGAGATATTTCGGGCACAAATATACTGTAAAGTTGCACAAATTACTTCATAATTTCAGCTGAAAATTATTACGAGAGGACATCTTCCAAAGTTACAGACTTCTTGGTACAAAGAGAGATTATAAAAGAAAAGAACAATTTACAATTCATTAAATAAAAACAACTGCACAAAAACAATGAACACTTGCTCTGTGCGTGACCTACATTAAACCCTCAGTGAGTATCAGTATCAATTGGTTTAAGAGCAGTGAATTATTCAAAATCCATATTAAAATTAAATGAAAATCTTAAGCGAATTATAATAACAAAACATATAATCTTTCAATTATTTACAAAAAAAAAAAAAGTGTATTGTTACACAATCGTGTACCGTTACTCTTCCTCCAGGAAAACTCTGTCCATGGAAGCATAAAGAGGGAATTTCATACAAAAGAAACAGACTTTAACATTACGTTCAAAGCGGTCACGTTTTCAGTTTGTCTGTTTGTCAGCAGGATTATAGAAACACAGGAACTGAATGTAAGTGAGTGTAAGGGCGACACATGGGTGAAGGAAGAATACGGGAGACTTTGGAGCGCGCTTCCTCTCGTGCGCAGGCAGCAAAGCACATGAAAATTCATGAAGACCCTCAAAGAATATCGTGCATCACAATGGCGGCCATCTTTATGGATGAATGCTTGAATAAAGGCCTTTCAGTAGAGCTGCAGCCAACAATTATATTTATTATCCATTAATCCTTCAGGCTATAAAATGAAGAGTTTATAAGACGTGTTTGTTATAAATTAAACTACCCAACAATATATCGGCCGGCTGAAATGATTTGCTGATTTAGCAATTAGAAGATTTTTTATTTAGATTGTTTTTCATGTATAAGGAGAAAGAGAAGAAGAACAACCAGAAGAAGAACAACAACAAAGAGGAAGAACAACAACAAGAATAATAAGACAGAAGAAGAAGAACAAAACAGAAGAACAACAACAAGTATAAGACAGAAGAGAGGAGAAGAAGAAGAACAACAAG
>CALSCE010009645.1:10180133-10193275 GCA_943593645.1 Bovichtus variegatus
CTGCTGCACCAGGAACACTGAAGGAATCCTAACTCCCATGATGCACCGCTGCTGCACCACCACACCAAACTCCAGGTTTTACTTTTGTTTTTTAAATTGAGCTCACACATTATGTCTTATGTGCACAATTGATGATTCTCGATATATTTTTCTTTCTCTATGGTCACTTCCGGACTCCGTAGAAATGTAAAAAAAAGAAAAGCTTCAGCCCCAATCTCAAATGTAATCTCATCCAAACTTTCGCTTTTGTTTCCAAATCGACATAAACGTACTATTTATTTGACTTTCACAGAGTCTCTACAGCCACAACGAAAATAGCAATACTACATGGACTATGTCCAAAGTGCACGTCTACACGGAGCTCTGTAAGTCTTCTACCAAAGCAAAACTATAGGGAAGAGGTTTTAAAGGCACATGAAGCTGAATATACTTCTTTTAGCATGATATTCACTTTACGTTAAACGTCACTTTAAGTTCCTACAGAGCAGCATTTCCACTAACTGAGAAGACAGAGGCAGCGAGAGAGTTGAGTATTGATAAAAAACACTGAGTACATTTGGTGAAACTCTTTTAGCCACGATCCAAACCTACCAGACAGTCGTATTCATACAGTGCCATGCTTTGGTTACGTGTTACAGAGATGCAGGTATTACGATTCTTCTACAACATACACATTCAAACTGATTTTATATATCTTAAAAAGTGTCATTCCTCTATTTACAATAAACGCGTGCGCGCAGCCGCTTCAGGGATGTTTCATTTGTAGGTGAAGAAGCCAGAAGATTTGGCCTGAGGAGCCATCAGCATGCTGGCCTGATTCTTGTGTGTGATGTGGATCTGAAAAAAGGAAAATACACAAAAGCAAACATGTCCCGTAAATTACAATATAATCAAATCAAAAACATTTCTATTCATTTGTATTGCAAGTAGGGAAATTTGCGTCAGTATGTTTCAACCTGGAATCTTTTTTTTCTCATGTTTTTGTTTTATTTTTTGGTCCAGTATTGAGGAAGACGTGCTGCAGTGTTCGTCCACTAAAAGGTTGTTTTTGCACAGCCAGGCCAGCATTGTTATTATTAGTGTCCGACAACATTATGCAGAGGAATAAAAAATTTAAAACTTCCCCATTAGTCGCCTAAAAAACAAAATATGAGGAGTAGGGTCCAGGTAGAAAAATGCCGGAGTTACCCTTTAATATGTAATTTATGTTATTCAATCAGAAGCCGTGTTTGTGTCTTATTTACCGTGCAGGGCGGCTGCATCCACGGCTCTCCGTCGATCTGCATTGGTAACGCTTTCTTCACCCTGAAGGTAGAGAAGAGAGGGATCAGGTTACAACATCAACGACCCTAATGTGTAATTAAAATACCAAAAAGAAAGCCAGCATACGTGATTGCTGTTATGTAAAGACCCAGAGGATCATCCTCAGCTGGTGATCAGAGTCAATTACAAGCTATTGTTGGGACCTGGAGGCCAGAGCCCGACACGTCTGAACATGCGCGTGTGGAGGTTACTCACCTGATGGTGATCTGCGACGTCTTGGCGAGCCTCACAGCGCTCTTCAGACCCGTGTATATCTGTCCCATCTCTATGGCTCCTTCGAGGCCGACCACCTCTAACCGACGGTCACTGAGATCTGACGGGAACACGCGGACATACTGAACATTTAGTGCACAAATATCAGACATCATACTTATTCTGCATCAGAGTAAAGAAACAGAATCATGTTGTGCATTCTGCTACAACTACAAAATGTCACTCAAAGTGACCACAAAGAAACATATAACAATTACAAAATGTCACTCAAAGTGACCACAAAGAAACATATAACAACTACAAAAAGACACAAAAAGACACAAAAATACTACAAAGAGACACAAAATAACTACAAAAAGACATAAAACGACTACAAAGACACAAAAAGACTACAAGGAGACACAAAATAACTACAAAGAGACACAAAAAGACACAAAGAGACACAAAAAGACACAAAGAGACAAAAAGACTACAAAAAGACACAAAAAGACTACGAAAAGCGACAAAAAGACTATGAAGAGACACAAAAAGACTACAAGAAGACCCCTTAATGTTGTGTATACAGCTTGTTTCTGCTGCTCTCATGTGGCCACAGAAACCAGTTAAAGCAGGTTTAAAACCAGAACATGAAGTCAGACTGAAGCTTTCATCACGCGGGAGAACAGCTTCATTTACTGCATTTAATGATTTGTGAAAATGACCTTCTTAAAGCTACATTAATTGATTTTATTTATTTATTTATTTTAACGCCTGACATATTATCCCCACATTAAGTTGTTCAGTCAAGCGTTTTAGCAAACTGTAGTTAATTTTCCCATCCAGGAGACACATTATCATTTATTGTGGGTCCCGTTTGTGTTTGTATGTCCAGTCTTCACTCTCCTTTCAGCTCTGTTTTTGTACTGGTACTGTACTGTACAGGTGCAGTGGGTTTTTCAGGACCTTTCTGAAAGCAGCTGCCTGTTGTGGCTGAAACGGCATTTAAGCGAGTGAAGTTTGTGGAACTTGAAACCAAAACAATGAGCTGAAAGACAATAAAAAGCTTCATGTAGCCGATGACAAATATTGATTTGTCAGATTTCTCATAATCTCAAACGTACGACGGTGTATTAGGACCATTGTTGGTAAAAAAAAAAAAGAATATCCACGTGTTTTTTACTCGTAAATTTACAACTTTATTTTTCCAAAATTCAGATAATAATTTGTTTTATTTAAATGTTTTACCTACAATGGCCCTAATACGCCATTGTAATATGAGTTTATCAGAAATCGGATTTGAAATGGTCCCGTGAATATTTTTCATCTGCAGTTTCCTCAAACTACATGAAGCTTTTTTAACTTCTTTCAGCTCATTGTTTTGGTTTTACAGCCCACAAACGTAACTCTCATTAACGCTGTTTCCAGCCGCAGCAGGTGGCTGTTTTTAGCAGAAAGGTCCTGATAAACCCACTGTACCCGTTCAGTATAATACTTTTTATACCTACAATGGCGCCAATACGCCGTCGTACACATGGTGTAACTCCACCAAAGACAAAATACCTTGGGAAGTGACTTTGAGGATTTCTGGGTCGACGATCACCTCAGGCTCATCCTGACTCGTTACTCCCTTAGCGTCCCCTTTTTTGGCCTCACCCCACAGGTTGGAGCCACCGTGCATGCTGGGAATGTTTAGGACAGCGACCCCTTCTAGAGACAGGCCGCTGAGGTCCAGAGGAGTACCGGCGCACTGAAGAAGAAACAGCAGCAGTGGGAACAGATCTTTTGTTCTCACACCACAGTAACAGTCCATAACAAATACAAAATACAAATCCGATAAATCTGATGTCGCGTTCTCACCTCGATCGTTAGACTTTCGTTCAGTTTCTTGCAGGAAGCTGAGATGGTTTCTGAAGTGGCAAATTCAAAATACCACAGCTTGTTCTTCATTCTGCAGTCAGAAAAAGAAGTGTGTGGTGGGTTTTTTGATGTGATATTTCATTTTCACAGTACATTTATCACACACAGCTCTTTAGAGGGAGGAAGTTGCAACGCTTGCTGCAAACAGACATCTGCTGTCGACACATGCATTCACGGTTTTTTCAGCTTCAAAAAATTAAAGTAAAACTGACGGCAGAAAGCGTTCCTCGGGTCTGCTCTGTTGTGGAACATCTGTCAGAGGAATGATTTTAAAACTGTGTTGTGTGTTTTTACTATGAGTGGGACGTTCGTGTTTGTTTGTTCCCGACAAACTGAACATGTTGAATTCGTACCTGCTGTTAAATTTCTGGGGATGTTTCTCCCTCATTGTGTGAAACCGGTGGGCAATGGAAGCATCCTGTCAACACAACACAGATAATGATCCAAACAAATAAACTGAAAGATCAGCACTTCCACTTGTGTGGTGTATTTCTGAGAAACTCACAACGCCGATGGAGAAGTAGTTGTTGATGATTTCATAGGGCACCGGGTCGCCTTTCTCCTGATTCTCATCCGTGATGACCTGCACGCTCCAGCGGTCCATCAGCACCTCGGAGCTCCCCTCGATGTCTTTAAGGATACGACTCAGATCCTCCCCATCGTATCCTTCAAAAACAAAATACACAAATGTCGTCCCAAGTTGGGAAGTCGTTCTTCCATATTCGGTGTGTTCTTGAGCTTTAAGTATTAATGTGGAAACGAAATGGACGCCACAAAGAAGATATTTCTCAGAGCCATCAACCCAACCTTTGCTATCATCTGCCATGTTTCTGTAAAATGACATCAACTCTGCGAGCAGGTACACATTTTTCTGATTATTCCAACGGCCACATGAATGCTTCACAAATGCAATGTGTCGCAATTTTAATGAAAGTGAAAAATATCCGCCCCGTGATTCTGATCCGCTCCAAAATGTCATGGGTTCTTCCGTGATAACATCGTAGCATGATAACATCACGTTTTGCAATAATATATCATATCTAGATATATCGTGTTGCGATAGTATATTGTATCCTGATAATATTCGTATCATGATAATATTTGTATCCTGATAATATCGTATCCTGATAGTATTCTTATCATGGGTCCTTATTCCCAGCCCTATTATTAATACCCCAAATTCCCAAACTAAAATTCCTAAACACATTCTACTGTTCATAACTCAGCTTTATATTTGTTAAACATCTTATTTTTAAATATTGCTTTGGATCTATTAAGTGTGTTAAACACTTTGTTTTCCTTTTTCAAAACTATTCCACAAACGTACTCCTTTGAATGTTAAACTTTTTGCTGACTCACTCTAACTTCTGGATGCAGTCATCTTATCTTTTACTTTAAACATTAATTGTGCCATTTTAAATTCCACAAAATATCAAAATTTGTGAGTTTATAAATAATATGTTTGTTGTTAAAGTTCGTATGTAGGTAATGTATGACACTATAAAATAATTACTAATAGAGCCAAATATACAATAATTCATGTGGAGAACTTCGCTTTTAATGAATCAGATTAAACACAAAGTAACAGCATATGCATATTTCATAATTTTTATAAAACTCTCAATCTTATTAATTTCTCACCTCCTCCCCATCGCAGACATCGTGCAAGGTCATTTCCTGTGCCCAGAGGAAGCACAGCGACAGGTGGCCGCACCAGCAGATTGGCCCTGTCTGATAGCAAGAAAAGGAAACAGGAAGTGCGTCACAATGATTTTCACCACACACTCATCATGGCGTGGAAGCTAACGCATGTTTTTTAAAAATTTTTTTATCAATCTTACCTATTGCGTCAAGAATCCAGCCAACGGTGCCGTCTCCCCCGCACACCAAGATCCTGAAATCCTGCAGATTTCTGAAGAAACTCAGTCTGAAAGAAAGAGGATGGGAACTATAGCAGCAGAGCTTCAAGAAGTCATTTTTAACTAACGTTACATTTTTTAACCCTTGTGCTCTGAAGTCCTTAGAGGACAAATATGTGCGCATCAGAAAACTGCCATAATATTAGAAATTAATATTATTTTCCACTTTCACTGAGTTAAATCTTACTACAAACTTCCATTCTGATCATCACTACCAAAAATACATTCAGTTTCAGTATTTTAACCCTTTTAATACCAGTTTGTTTACATAAATGCCACTGTTGCTGTTTTTCTCTGTATATTTAATGCTAGGGGAATTTTTTTTTTCACAGTGTAGGATATGAAGGGCAAACTTGAGATGTTATTTTGGATACACACTTTATTTTACACTAATTATAGGAGCTGACGTTACACTTGTGAAATGCATTAACACAGCCAAAATGATGGAAAAAAAAAAAAAAATCTCCCCAGTGAGGCACAAGGGTTCAAATAAAATCTATTTCCGTTAATCTTTTTTTTTATTTTTACTCACCCTGGTCCAGGTCCCCCGGTGGTCAGGTTGTTTACCTGCCGTGGATTCAGTAAATACTGAAATTTATGCAGGACTCTGAAATACATAAAACTGGGCTAAAGAAGGTGCATGTATTCAACATCTATTTAATCCTGAACGTTTTCCTTTTTTTGGACTCACCGTTCTCCCTGCTTGCCTCCACTTTTAGGGTTGACAAACACGAGAAGAGGATGAGTGTTTGCCACGGGGCTGATCTGTGGAACCATAAATACATGTAATAGTTATGTGGGCTCCTCAAGGTAAATATTCAGCATTGATGAACGCTGGGGAGAATAATACCTGAAGCACTTGTCCATCAGGAGTAGTATTGAACTCGCTGTCGTCTGTAGAGGCTGAGCAGCCATTTTTTACATTGTTTGGTCTCTCCTTCAGGGGCCAAAACAAAGGCAAAGACTGAATAAATCACAGGAAATTAAATAGATTTTCCTGCTTCGTGAGGACAAAGAGAAATCTCTCCACACTGTTCCTGTCAAAATGCCACACAGGTGAGAAATGTTTACCCACAACAAAAAGCCGCCGCGGGCCGGTGTTGTGTGCTGCGTCGGTGTGAAGGGCAGCACAGTTTGTACTGTTCATGTGCCCGAGGATAACTCTGTACCTTTATAACGGGATATATGGCCCATGGAGGCAGAATGTGGTCTCTGAGCGGCCCACAGGTACACTCTGTCGGCTCCTGGTCCACACATTCATCATGGCGCTGGAACATAAACAATGATGTGTTACATATTAAACTCCCAGCACTACAGTGATGACTGATGCCGTATCAGGGACATTGTAGGTAAAAATAACAGTAATTACGGGGCAGGCGGGTATTATTCAGAGAAAAGACTCTGAATTTCTGAGATTTTAATCAAATCAAGTTTATATATATATATATATATATATATATAGCCCAATATCACAAATTATACATTTGTCTCAGTGGGCTTTACAGACTGTACAGGATACGACCCCCTCTGTCCTTAGACCCTCGCAGCACACAAGGAAAAACTCCCTAAAAGAAACAATTAAAGGGGGAAACATGGAAGAAACCTCAGGGAGAGACTGCGGAGGATCCTCTTATATATTATATATAATATATAAGAGGATCCCTCTCCCAGGACGGACGGACAGACGTGCAATAGATGACGTGTTTACAGAACAAACAACATAGTAAAAATAAGATTTACGAGAAAAAACTTGGGTGCTCTTCTGATATTAAAGCGGTACATTGACGAGAAAAACCTCACAAATTTATATGGAAAGATTTTTGATATTATCACGATACAATATTATCACAACATTATACGAAATTGTCACGATATAATAATATATGACATTATCATGTTACGATATAACGATATGATACAATATTATGATAGGATACAATATTATCACGCGACACTATTATCACAACATTATACGATATTATCACGATACGATACTATATGATATTATCATGATACAATATTATCACAATACAATGCTATAACAATACGATGTTATCATGATACGATATTATTGTGATACAATATAATATATAACGATACAATATTATCATGATACGATATTATCACGATAAAATACGATATTATCATGATATGATATTGTCATGATACAATATTATCACGATACAATACTATATGATATTATCATGTTACGATATAACGATATGATACGGTATTATGATAGTATACAATATTTTCACGCTACAATATTATCCCGATAGAATACTATCATAATACAATATGATAGAATATTATCATGATACAATATTATCACGATACTTGATCATAATACGATATTATCGCAATACTTGAGTCAAGTTATTTTTCTGATATATTTGTGACCTTTATAATCTCTGATAGTATTAAAGTTATTTTCTCATAAATGTAACACTTTTTTCAGATAATATCAGAGTTTTTTTCTCTTGTACATTTAGGACTTTAATCTTGGAAAATCACCCACCTGGCTCCATAATTATTATTATATTTCTTTTTTTTTTCGCTGGCCCTAATACGCCTTTGTAGATGACAACTGACAGAATCCAAATGTATCTTTTTAAAATATTTTTTTACATTTCTGCTTCACTTAATGCTTACAGTGGAAAGAGACAGGAAAGTTAGGAGAAAAGAAGAGGAGGAACCCAAAGCATGATGGGTAAATGGTCTACAATAAGACCATTTGAGTGCTTATAACCAAAAATGCACATTTTCTCCTCAGAGCTCATAAACTATGTATATTTTTAGAAATCAGTCACACACAGCGACGCGTCCTCACCATCGTGTGGCACCACACACAGTGTTTTCCCGTTAAGCCTTGATAGCTCTTGATCTTCTTCTGGCATTTTTCACACTTCCTCGAGTCACAGTTCCCACTCACCCAGTCGTGCGCTGGAACCTGAAATGTGAGATGAATGTTTTACTAATAATTTTCGTAATAAACTCAGACACAAGATAACGTCTGATTTAGACTGTAAATGTTGTAATACCCCTGTTTCTTTCTTTGACTTCACATACGTCCGGGTGCAGGGGGCGGGGTTCCTGTTCGCACAGCGGCCGTGCACCGTGTATTTGCAGCCTAAACAACAGAACACATGGCTCCTATAATAAGTGTATAATAAAATGTGTTTCTAAAACACACACAGTCAGAAATGTCTCTATTGAAACACATTAAAAACACAGTTTCTGCTCCCATGGACATCACAGCATAAAATCCTCTTTCTATGATTTCAGCTTCACATCTGGAGCTCTGGATTAAAAATTTTACTTTTTTACTGTTTTCACCAGAGACATTTTCTCATGTTTGGGACAAATACATGCTGTTTCCATGGTTTCCTGCACAAACTATACAAATGCATCAAAATCACAGTTGTTGATAATCATTGACATTCAATTGTTGAGTGTTAAAATTCTGACAATGAATGAATATTTGGTATTTATCATCAGGACAGAGGTTAAAATATTTAAAGGGAAAAAAATATTAATAAATAATTTCATGGGAGACATTTTTGTCCTCTAAGGACATGAGAGCAACTTTTTTTTTAAAAAAGGGTTACAGCTGACATTAATCCAAATTAAATTCTGAATGAATTTGACAGTTCAGTTGCAGAGATAAATGTGGCAGCAGTGTCGCCCTCCTGTGGTGCGTTCAGGTACTCACAGGTGCAGCACAGTCCTTGCTTCCGCAGACCCAGCAGCATGCTCTGACACACGTTGCAGTAAACCGGCTTGTTGAAATGTTTCATCCTCCACAGATGCTGCCCGTCCTGCTGGGTCATCTGGAGGAGAAGAACGTCAACGTTTAAGATCTTAGTTACTACTGCTGACCCCATGTTGACCTCTGACCCCATGTTGACCTCTGACCCCATGTTGCACTTGTTTTGTTACTGAACGCTGCTCATTTCTGTAATTGGCTGTTTGTCTTATTGCTGTTGTTCCTTTCATGTAAAGTGTGTTTGCTGTTTGTTTTAACTTCTTTCTGTTTTGCTTGAAGTCTGTTTCTCGCTCTTTTATGTGAAACGTTTTTATGCTGCTGTCTTGGTCGGGACACTCTTTTGTAAAAGAGATTCTGAAATACTCCTGATTAAATAAAGGTTGAATAAAAAAACTATATATATTTTATATATTTGTAACTTTCAATTATTTTATTTTGTCTGTTTCTCTTGTCTTTATTTATTTCTTATGTTTTTTTTATTTACTGTTCTTTCATTTTTTTATTTAATTTGATTTAATGTTTTGTGTCTCACAATTTATGTCACATTGAATTTATTTATATGTACATGCAAGTGTTGGTGGATTCTGTTTGATTACTTTTTAATAATAATAATAATAATATAATGGTGATGGGGCTGTGGGGATATATATACATATATATATATATATATATATATATTGAGTCCAGCCAACTCTATCTGCGATTTATTGCATTTTATATTACTTTAAACTTTTTTACTGTGATCTTATATACATTTGAATAGAACAATCAATGTAACAAAAGAAGCTTATATTTGGTCCTTTGTTCAATTTTGGATCAAACTACACAAACCTTTCATAAAAACAATGTGGGCAAGGCCGGCATTTCAAAATTGTGTTTCCCACCCACTCATGACTAACCTTGCTTTAATGAGATTGCTGATTATGCAGAATGTAGTGGCTCTACATATCATGACACACGGTGCAGCACCGTGGATATTCGACTATAATCTCCAATTCTCAACACAAGATTATAAAGTTGCTTTGGATCTGTTCACAGGGCGACCGGCGCTCTTATCTGGATTACACACTGAAACGCTTTCCCCCCAGACATGATGCATCAACATGAGGCACAGCGAGCGTACAGCTGCGAGGGGGCCGAGATCAGCACCCGGGCTTCAAATGCCTGTTGGTGGCTGGAAATAGCCTGAGGGGAAGTCCCTGGCATTGTTCAGTCCAGTCCATGGTTTCAGAACGCCACAGAGAGGCGGGCAGACTAACAGAAAGAGGCTTTTACATTCCGGACACATTAACAAGAAACTTAGCTGTTCTTGATTTACTACTGAGTCACTGCAGGCAAAAAAACGTTGAGATTTTGGACTATTCTGCTTCCAGAACACGTCTTCTGTCAGACGAGAGGAGAGAAAACATCAGATCCACATCCAGGAGTTTATTTAATAACTTTGTCTGTTTGTGTCTGTAGATTTCTCCTAAATTCACCAAAAGTTACATTACATAATGCCTCATTTACATATTTAAACATAACATTTCAGAAAACTTGTAATATAAAAAGTAATTGTGTTAATGTGAGTAATGAACTGGGGAAGTTTCATGCTGATATCTATTAGTTACATTTTTGACCCTATCCACAAAATGTATGAATTTTACAATCCATATCTTTAAAGGAGGTTTTCTCTAAAGGAGGTTTTTCTGAGACTCTGAGGCAGAAATCTCCACTTCAGTAGCTCTTACATACACTAAACTTTCCACTTTCATTCCTCTCTATATTCTGAAGCTTTGTACAGAGCGGTGTGTTCACATCTCATTCAGAGCCTGATTTATACAGCTTTTTATTACTAACATGCAGAACATGGACAGTATTTAGTGATTTGTGGAGTGATACAAAGAGAGATCCAGAATCCTCTGTAAAAACCTTTGACTCTAATATGTGAACAACATGAAACAAGAACTCTGAACCTGCTTTATCTAATGTTCACATTTATATCTGGAAATCAGCAAATCAGAGAATGTCTCATTTGCATATTTAAACATAACATTTCAGAAAACTTATTATAAAAATGAATCGTGTTAATGTGAGTAATGAACTGGGGAAGTTTCTTGATGATCTCTATTAGTTAAGATTGTTATCCTATCAAAATGTAGTGTTTCCCCTTTCTATGTACAGTATACACTCAATATTAAAATGATTATTTCTTTAGCAAAATAATAGAGCGTCAAGATTGCTCTGTTATGTAAGTACTTTGCACAGATTGTGCAGAGTAAATGGAAAACCATAAAGCACTCTGATGGTGCAGGGCTGGCTTGAGTAAAGATGACATTACCACACCCTGCAACACTGAGTCAGCAGAAAGGCTCTTATAGGCGGGCAGGAGGCGAAGGACAGAGGAGAGGCACGCTAAGCAAACGTTTCACAAGAGCAGTAAAAGAAGGTTTACCGCCACCTATAAAAAGAAAATACATCAGAGAAACAAGGTTCCAACACATTTTCATGGTCAAATTCGCAAAGATTCTCTTCGACTTTTCAAGGACCCAAAAGGAAAATTTCCACTCAGAACCCATAACAAACATATCTGGAGACTTTTACTACAAATGTTCATTATTATATGAAAATCAAACAGGAACCTTTTTCAATCTCTAATAGTTTGGTTTTGTTCATGTTCACTTCAAGCCACAGGCACATTGTTCATTATTGTTAAAAATAGCTTTGAAGCTTGAGGGGAACTGATTGCACTGTGAGTTTTCTTCATGCATTTGGGTATAAACTTATTTCCGGACGCCTCCGTCCACCAGTCAAGGCGCAGTTTGTCCGAACAAAATGTCCTCACTTTTTAGAGCATTTTAGAAATTTTTGTGAAATTGTCTTTAGGACGTTATGTTTGTAGCTCGGATTGTTTGTCTGTTAGCAGGGAAACAGAAAAACTTCTGGCCCGATTTACATGAAACTCGGTGAACTAGTGCGGCAAGAACACATTCAATGTTGGAGCGGAACCGAATAAAGAGGCGGAAACACAAATTATGTTTCACTTATGGAAAGAATGCAAGACAGAGTGGTTATGCTGCATTCAAGGTCGGAATAATCGTAGAAATTAGTTCCTGACCGTTGGAACAATACCTGGGGAACAGATATCAGCTTGGAGCAATAACACACACACACACACACACACACACACACACACACACACACCGAAGTCAGAAGAACGTGTTTTGTGAGGTTAGTGACCTTTGACCTTTGACCACCATTTCTATTCAGTTCAACCTCGAGTCCAAGTGGACGTTTGTGCAAAATTTGTGCAAAATTTAAAGAGATTCCCTCAAGACGTTCCTGAGATTTCACGGCGGAGACTTACACACAATCCCTCATCATAAGCGTGTAGCCAACGTGCTGCGTAATACTTAAGGGCCACGAAATATTAAACTCGCCCGGCATTTTTCAAACGTGTTATGTTACATTACGAGGAAGGTTACTGTAACAATGAATCACATTAAACACAACAAAATGCCGAGACCTTTGTAAATACTTCAAGGATTTTGCTAATTCCTTTACTTTTTAAGGCCTGGAAAATGGGACTTTTGTTCAAATTCCATGACTTTTCCAGGTTTTCCATGAGCGTGCTAAGCCGTTTTAAAGTACCTTCAGACCCAACAGGACCAGTAAGGGCACGTTGTTCATGCCTCCCTCCACCCACTCCTCCAGAGACACCGTGCCGCTGCTGTCAGCGTCGATTGCGGTCATCATGTCCTTCAGAACCTGGTGAAAAGACATTTTATTGTTATTATCCACTCAGCACACACACCTCTATTCTTTAAGGCTGTATATTTTCTGAAACTAGTCATGCGTGGGAATGTTATATTTGTGTGTAAAGGTGCAGCGATGCTTATCATTTTACCAACCTTAGCAAATGAGTCATAAACTGTATGCAACGATGTAAAAGATATCGTGTGCAAACAAATGTGAACAAAGCAAACAATAATGACTTAGTATCTTAAAATAATGACTTAGTATCTCAAAATAATGACTTAGTATCT
>CALSCE010009645.1:10208488-10243498 GCA_943593645.1 Bovichtus variegatus
TGACTTAGTATCTTAAAATAATGACTTAAGATCTCAAAATAATGACTTAAGATCTCAAAATTATGACTTAGTATAGCAAAATAATGACTTAATAACTCAAAATACAAAATAATGACTTAATATCTCAAAATAATGACTTAATATCTAAAATAATGACGTAGTAAAACAAAATAATGACTTACAATTTCTTATTTTAAGTAAGTAAGTCATTATTTTGAGATACTAATTCATTATTTCGAGAAAATATTCTGTAAATAAATCTTAAAATGGGGCATTTCAGACGAACATAAATGAATGGTGTTTGCTTCCTCTCTAGCATTTTTACAGTGTGGTACTTTTACTTAAGCATCTGAATACTTCCTCCACCAGGCCGCGTGCTGCACATTTTATATGAATGTGCTGCTTGTATAAACGTTTTAAGGCTCAAACATAATTCCTGAAGGTATACTAAACACGAGGACTGCTGCACACCTTGCAGCAACCAACCACATCCCATAATACTGTGTGTAGACAATAACAGAGCTTTGCAGAATTTGGTAAAGCACATGATTTCACATTCCAGCGACCACAATGATGAGAGATTAGGCTCCACAATGAGGAACGAGGCTGCTGGGGAGGATGACAGACACGGAGAGCATGTGGGTGTCCGGGTCAGGCGGAGAGAGCAGCGGGAGTCCGTTTGTGGCTAAACTTTCCTCTTCACTTCATTAACCTGGATCCACATCACTGCCCTGTGCCTTCCTTTAAAAAAGGTGGCTCTGATGTCCTGTGAAGACAAACTGTCTGTGTTATCTGCGTTAAATAACAGCCGTAAATTAATATTAATATAATTTCTCCACTTTCACTTAATTAAATATTTCAACCATCATAACTACCAAATATTCATTCACTGTATGAAGGATTTTAACCCTTTAAAAGCCAGTTTGTTTACTTAATGCTGCTGTTGTTGTGGGAAAACAACTAAACTAAATGCTGTGGGGAATTTATTTCATATTTATATTTTACAGTATGGGATATGTCAGATAAGCAACAATGTTGTATACTATATATTATTATTTCCGCTTTTAACCCTTTAAATACCAGTTACATAATGCCACTGTTGTCAGATTTAAACTCCCACTTCTTACCTTCGAGGACAAAAGCATCCTCTTCCTAAAACTACAATAAAAACATAATATTTATTAATAATATTATCCACTTTTATCTTAACCCTTTAAATGCCCTTTTAACTCTTTTTTTTATATCACAAAAAGGTTTTTCTGTGTGGGATACATCAATGATTATCATTAACATTGATTTTGATGCATTTGTATTGTTTGTGCAGGAAACCATGGAAACAGCTTGTGTTTGTCCCAAACATGAGAAAATGTCTCAATCTGCTGGAAAATATTAAAAAGTTAAATCTTGCATCCAGAGCTCCAGAAGTGAAGCTGAAACCATAGAAAGAGGATTTAAAGCTGTGATGTCTGTGGGAGCAGAAACTGGTTTTAATGGAGACATTTCTGACTGTGTGTGTTTTATAAACACTTATTATAGGAGATCATGCATATGTTTTATGCCATATTAACACAGCCAAAATGAGCTAATAATTAAAAAGCCAATAAGGGTTATTTACTTAATATTGAGGTTTTTACTTAATATTATATATAATATAATATAATATAATATATTGAGCTGCAGTGGCTCCCTGAAGGTCTCTGCTGACATGGTGTGGTAAAATAAGGAACTGCATTTGTTTCCTAATTAAAATGCAAAATCTAAAATGTTGTTATCCCCGTGAGAGAATTAATTCTTTTGACATTTTTTATTACTTTCTTGTCTGTACAACACGGTACATAACAGACACAAAAACAAACAAAAACATTAAGAGGGAGAATATTAAAAAATAAAAAGGGCACAATCCAAACTGATCTGTTTACTGCACTTCTGTGGGCTTCGACACCGGACGTTTGAAGTCTTACGACAGCAATAAGTGACTAATGGTGAAACATTTTACCTCTCAAAAGTCATAAGAGCGACTTTACAAATAGTTTTTTACAATCTCCAAGCTCTGGTTTGTAGTGACATGTCAGTGAACAGATGTTTGGTAACTGTGAAGAATGAGAAGTCTATATTTCATCAGAAAGACGCACGGATCACCGAAAATATCAAGTGAGCCATTGTGATTTGTCAAATAAAACCCATCATTATACATAGTTAAATCCCAAATGTTAAACTTCAAATTTAACACTTCCACTGGACCCAACATACAGAATATATTTACAACAGAGGCAACAAAGAAAACACAAAAATCAATTTTCTTCCTGCAATGAACTTCAAATGCACCGAAAAAGGCAGATTTCCATACATCAAATGGTAACATCTTCAAGCATGTTTGTGTAAAAGGCAACACAATAAATAAAACAAATGGCACAGAAGGTTTAGACAATCTAAACTCAGAAGCACAATGTCTTGTGAAATATTCACAGGAAACTAAACACTAAAGCGAGCACGCGAAAGAATCTTCCGAGTCAACGTCCCTGCAGACGGTAACACAAGCCGACTAAACAGAAACTGAGAAACAAAGAATCACAATCTATAATACAGTGAGAGGAATAAGAGAATGACATTTAGAATTCAATATAGTATTTGTATTTACAAGCATTTATACAACTGAGCGCATTAAACGGGGGTTCAAGCTTATTACTATATAATTAGGACATGGACAATCAGATCATATAATGCACCAAAATATAAACCTTGTAAACATCACGTCACCGTTTATCTCAGATATCAGTCAGGTTTAGTTTCTAATAGCCAGGTTCATAATATATGTGTCCTTACTTTAAGGCAAAGGTATCAAGCTTAGGAGTGAGCCTCTTATACGATTTTATTTTAAATAAGCCAGATTTAATCAGAAGGTTTCACTCCAAAGAGGGGAAACATCCCCGCGTGTCTCCGGATGAGCTCCGCTCGCTGTAAAGTTATAAGATCTCCTCCACGCCATGAGCAAAGATCATGACGAGGCCGGGCTCCAGGATCATGTCCTCCCCCATGTGCTGGTTCTCGCAGGCCATCACCACCACCGCCTGCTTGCCGGGGATACGCTTGGCAACGTAGTTCTCATAGTAGCGCCTGTTCATCTGCCGCGTCTCCAGCGTGGCCAGCCCCTGCGGCCAGTTTCGCTCGTGGGCGTTCTCGATCAGGTCGTTCACGATGGAGAGAGGACAGCCGCTGTCGATGAGCGAGCGCTTGATGACCGCCTGGAGCACAGCGTCGGGAGTGGAGATCATGCCGCCCCAGCGCGTCACTCTGGCCGGCTGCATGGAGTTCACCCACCTGGAGAGAAACGCACGGGATAGTTAGGACGGAGCGGCAGCTGCCTACGGCAACCTGTAGGGGCCATTTTAGGAACAACATCACTCGGGGAGGGGGGGGTAATATTTAGTAAAAAAGCGTGGATGTTCTCAGACATTGTAAAGTCATACATTTGTGAGAAAAGAAAACTCAGAATAGCCATATTTTATTCTCGTAAATGTCTGTGATTAAAATCATAAATTAGGGGAGAAAAACTTTTTTAAATGACCATAAAAAAAACATGATTATTTTCTGAGAATTAATTGGTTTATTTATTATTTATTTGCAAATTTATAAGAATATTATCTGAATATTCCCAAGAGATTCAAAAGTAATAAATTTGTGTGAAAAACTTGAAAATACTCTGATTAAAGCCACAAATTTACAAGCAAAAAACTCGTCAAGGAACCACATGGCTTCACTTTGCAATAAATTGGATCAACTTCCTCTCTGCTTGCTGTGCATTACGCTGCAGTAATGACTTGTTAAATTATACTATGCAGTGGGATTTAGCAATAAGTAAATCCTGGTAATTTTAGCCCAGAATCAGTACATTATCATCAGCATCTGGACTTTGCAGAGACATTGTTCAGAAGTGATATCTCAACATCTCCATCTTCATCCTGTTGCAGCTCCTCTTCAACGTGTGCAACCTTGTGTTCACTGTGCTGAGAGGAGCTTCATCGACCTGGAGCAGTGAAGCCATGTGGCTCCGTCACAAAAAAATAATCTCTTTATGCATATAGTTGTTTTTTTTTGCTCGTAAATTCATGACTTTAATCACAGAGAATTTGTGAGTTTTTATGCCTTCATAATCTTAGAGAATATTCATGTTTCATTCTCGCACATTCACCACTTTATCGTCGGAGGATATCCACGTTTCTTTCCTCGTTAATTTGTGATTTTCTTTTTAGTAAATGTACCACTTTAATCTTAGAGAATATCCATGTTTTTTTCTCGTAAATGTGCAAATTTAACCTAAAAATAAATCCAATATTACCCCTTCTTCCAGCTCCGTAATACATTTATTTCTTCCCTACAAATGGCCCTAATACGCCGTCGTAGCGCCCTGACTAAGCTGATATTAGAGTATGAGCAGGAGAGGATTCATTTCACTTACTCCAGGATCTCGTTGTACTCGATGCTCTCCTCGAGGTTTTGCAGGTTTGGGTTTGCGCTGCGGATCGCTCTCATGTACGCTTTTAGCAGCTGAATGTCCCGTTTCTGGAAATTAAAAAGCATTTTATTCAGAGACTCAGAGTCCACAAGATCTCCTAAAACTAAACAGGAATTTTTAAAAAGGTCAATAAATTCTTCTGGCAGCTGCCCTTAAAGCCCTTTTATTGGATTTTTGACAAATACTGTTCCAATCTAGCCATTAAGAATATATATTGTAAGAGCAGTGCTTTATAGGGCTAAGGGATAATCGCATATATTAAACTCATCACAGCCCTGTTAAATCATAAAGAGTCAGAAAATCTTTAAATTATATTCATTATATATGTATATTCTTGCATATTGCTGAATGTCTTCCATAAACATATAACTAACTAATTTTTTGGATCTATAATGGCACTGTTAATTTAAATTATGTTTATCAAAGAGAGTTGATTTAATAAAAAACTAAATTTAAATCGATGAATCACTTTATTCAAATCCAGCATTTTGTTTGAGGATTAGTTTTTTACGGTTATGACGTCATAAAATAGAAAGACAGACATTTGAAAAACTCAAAAGAAGCTACGAGACATTCAGTGCAGAATTAACTACTCAGATGAAAACTGTCAAAGTAAAGTTCAAGCGTCTTTGAGTTTTTAGAAAAGTGCTTCATAAATTAAATGTATTATTATTATTATTATAAAGTGTTGTTATGGAAGAGAAATATGCTCTCGGCTATTTCTAAACCCGTTCTGCAGCCATTTGTGAACTATATTTTATATTTGTGTCCCTACTTGTTCCCCCAGCTGGTGTTTGTGCTCCGCCACAGTTTTCTCCAGATCGGAAATCTTTGTCTGTTGCTGCCCGACGACGGTTCGTAAGTGTTTGATGCAGTTGTGGTTGGGAACCTCATCTTTGGGCATCTCGAGTCTGCAAGAGGAAGAAGAAGAAAAAAAAAAAAGATTTAATACCTACTGTTAGAAAGTGTATTTCCCTTCCTCTCCACAAGGACACAGAGACCCCTCACTCTTTACGTCATGATGCATCTTTGAATAAAGTTTTAACTATGGATCAAACTCACACTGCACCAGGTCTAAAACTCTTCAGCCCTCAAAAATCATCATGTCAATACTGAGATTGCGAAACTGGCTCTTAAATTCTATTCACCACATAAGTGGAACAATCTGCAGAAACTGGAAAATAGAGCTAAAGCCCTTTAAATCAATTTAAATCTGTTTTGATTGACAGAACAGTGTTAATGCATGTGTTGTCTTTATGTTAATGTAGATGTGGATGTATGCGCTCCAATTGTTTTATATGTCTGTAATCAGGTAGTCGTATAAAAAAAAAAAAAAAAAAAGCTTGGTTTCTCAATTTAAATAAAACGAAATAATAATAATAATAATAATAATAATAATAATAATAATAGGTATTATGGTTTGCTTAAGAACATTTATGGATAATCTTTGATATCATTTCTTAAATAATATTATTATTATTAAAATAGTTGTTAATGGCTAATCGTTATTTGGAATATTTATGAAACTTTTTAATAATTAACATGATTTAAAGGCTGGATTTATGATTTGTTTGGGCACGATATTGTAATGCGTTTGTTTCTTTGTTTGGAACCAATTAACATTCACATCATTCCCTGGATAAATCATACAGATCATACATTATTGCAAATCATATATATTTATAATATTACTGCCTATTATATTACTATAATATTACTGCCTCCATCTGCACAAACATTTAATGGGGGTAATTTATTCATTTTAGTTGAACTGTTGTGTTCTTGTAAAGCTATGAACTTTATGATCTGGTTCAAAAGGGTGATGAGAAATTCATCAGTGCACACAAAGGTTACAATGCAGTGAACATTTTCTGCCTAATTGAAGCGACTCACCCGCAGCCCTCCTCACAGTTGACAGGCCGTTTGGGGTTGTGCTCGCAGTCCTTGAGGTGCGACTGCAGCTGGTCCAGTCGCAGTGTGGCTATGCAGCCAAAACCCGCATTGTCACAGCTGATCTGAAGCTTGGACAGCATGTTACGCATGATGCGGGGCACAGGTCGGAGGTGAGCGAGCGTCACGACCGTGCGGTCAACAGGACATATCTGCTGCTGCGCAAACCACTGTGTTATACAGGCGTTGCAGAAGGCATGCTCACAGTGTGGAGCCTGGAGTGAAGAGAACAGAGCCCAAAAAAGTTAAAACAATTGAAAAACACGGATACGATTAAAAGGATAGTTTGTATGTTTTGATGTGAGGCTGTTTGAGGTTCTTCTCCAGTCAGTGTGTCACCTACAGTAGATGTAGTTTGTAGAAGCAGACAGGAAGCAGGAAGATAAACAATGTACTGATGTATTTTAGACACCTAAAAAAAAAAAATCTATATCAGTTCACGTGTACGCTACATTTATAATATTTTCACTGCTTTACCTTCCTGACAGGGAACTGAAGCTGTTATCTATGCTCTCTTCAAAGCCACCAGACTCCATTTACAAAAAAAAAAAATAGTAATTTTACCTTGCAGATCACAGGAGCTGCTGGTGTACTGCTGCCTCCATCTGTTAGTTAGTTTGTGTTATTGTGAGACTTTGGTGAATCTGAACTAACTCTTCAAAACAACAAAGTCACACAATAACACAAAGTAACTAACAGATGGAGGCAGCAGTACACCAGCAGCTCCTGTGTTCCGCAAAGTAAAATGACTGTTTTTGTGAATGGAGTCTGGTGGCTTTGAAGAGAGGATAGATAACAGCTTCAGTTCCTGTCTGACAGCAAGATAAAGGAGGTGAAAATATTCTAAATATAGTAAACACTTAAACTGATATAGATTTTTTAGGTGTCTAAAACACGTCCACAGCAGAACATTGTTTATCTTCCTGCTTCCTGTCTGTTTCTACAAATTGCATCTACTGTAGGTGACACACAGACTGTGGAGAAGAAGCTCAAACAACCACACTTCAAAACATACAAACTATCCCGTATTTAGACAGAAACGTGCCTGCACTGGTTCTTCGAGCACTCCACTACATATAGGGCACAGCAGGTCTTCATCCACCTCCCCTTGGAACCTCGTAATGTCGTACCCCATGGTACATCACTGGGATCCTCAACCTCCTGAGCAACACACAACCACGCAGCAAATTAGATTTTCAGACAACTCAACTGCATCAATATGTGAATGTAAATATAAACAAACACTTTGAGCTTACCTCACTCACAAAAGGAGTCAAATGCTTCCATTCAGCTCTTGATGCAAAGCTGACACATCACATCTGGCAGAAAAATTCTGTCTGGTGAAAGAGACACAGACACCCCCTGCAAAGAAAATGATGATATTCACACTGATTATTTAGTTTTCAAAAGATTGGATAGGTGATGGCAGGGAAAGATTATGAGACACTCGGCCCCACCACCTCTCCTATACAGGAGCAAGACACATACTTTATAGTCTTTGTAGTTGCTTTGCATCTGTTTGTGGTTGTTTTGCCCCTTTTCAGTCATTTTGAGTCTCTTCCTGGCTGGTACACGACTCTTTGAGTGACATTTTGCAGGTGAAGGCCAGTGGGCACCTGGGCTCCTGAGCATGTAGGCTCGATGAGTAATCCATCCATAGCTGATGGTTAGAGCTGAGAAGCTATATAATCCCACATCATAAAATATAATATAGATGTAGCCATATTAAAATGGCCGGGAGATCATTCATGTTCAAGCTTTCTCATCATAATCAAACTCAAACTATACTCATTACTATAAAAAGGTAAACACGAGAGGAACATTGCCATCTAATAAACACATATTGTGGTATTATTAATTCAATGAAAGCTGTACAAAGACTCCAGACATTTGAGCCCACAGACATATTTAAAGCACATCAGAGAGCCTAAAAAGCGACGTGCTTAATCTCCTGACATTATGCTCAACATGTGAAACTGCAGCAGCCGATGAGAGCATCCCGCTGTCCCAGGTGGCTGCTGACTGACCTCATTTCAGTGAAAGCAGCACACACCGGTCTGGAGGCGATTTACAGATCCGTATTTCTCCCATCGCTCTCTGCATGCCTTGCAAACAAGCTAACCATCAATGCTAACGTTAGCTACGTCTATGATGCTATCCCGATGTTACACATTACACTAAATCGCCAAGCCTTTGGGTTTATAGTGAGCTAAAGCGGTGTCATCTTGAATTAACACCCCACCGCTTGAGTTCAGATGTCAGTGATGCTTGCTCGTCATGAATTAAATGTGGCTAACGCTTGCTAACTAGATAGCCGTTAGTTTCCTCTGGATGTTAGCCACCGAGCTAACCAGACAGACCTCAGTCTGAGCAAACTACACCGACAAATGTCCCAAAACAATCCGCCACGTTAGAAGAAAACATCACGACGGACTGATATACTCACTTGAACATGTAGTGAAACAGATCCTAATCACGATGTTTATGGTTTTTCGGACTGTAACTAGTAGCTTGCTAGCCACGTCCTGTGCTACATCCTACACCTCTGTCGTGACGTGCTTACGCAGGCGTACGAGAGTAGACGTCATGACGTACAGGAGCAGGAGCTTCTGATTGGTCTGTAAAGTCAATAAATAAATATATCTATCTGTTTTACTCCAATTATATTATAAAATATTAATTTAAAGTACCATAATGAACACGTCTCCTACAACTGACGACCAGTGAAATATCAGTATTCATGACATGAAAAAAATATTTAATTTCAAAATGATAAATTAAATGTGGCACTTACATGCATCAGGAAATGAATAACATCACATGTGGGTCTCTAAATAAAATGTGGAAATCATTTATATTTTCATATATTTTTCAATCTGTGAAAGTAGATGCACACTTATTCTTTTTAATCAGGTATGAAATGCCTCTTTCTCAGCCTCCCTGTGGCAGAAGATAAACAGGAAAGACACAAACAGCAGCCAGCTTGCAGAGTGTTAATATGGCCAAACAGAAGCAGCAGCACATTGAAAACATGAGTCACCATCAGTCCCTACAGCAGTGTGATTGCTCCAACACCAACGTCATCACAATGCATGTGGTTGTGTTCAAATAAAAAATCCAGCCCCAGGCAGTGGTGGTGTTCGCACAGGCAACGTATGACTGTAGTATTTACATGTTTGCTGCCTCAGGATGCAATTTACATTTCCTGATCCTGTAAGTGTCTAAATCAATATAATGATTTTAGAAGTGTATGCTCATTTTAAGACTTTGCGGGGAACAGTGAGACTTTTTCAATCATTTCCCATACTAAAAAAAAATTAGATCATTACTGTAAAAAAGAAATCGACAACAGTAAACTCCGTTATTGAGCTTTATTGAATTTGAATAAGTGAAGTATTTAGAGCACAATAGCTAACAAAACTGCCTTCTCATTAACAACAATACAAGTGTACGGCTGTAAACCAACATCCCCTCCCAAACTCATCAGGGGTCTAAAAGTTGACAAAGATGATAAAATAAAATAATAAAATGTGAGCTTTAAAATGTTGTTTTTACAGTCGATTTTAGAATGAAGATAAAGGGGAAATTCACCCAAGAATTTATGTAACCTTACTGCAATGGAATTAATTTATCAATTCAGAGCACTGAAAACAAATTAATATTAATTTCCCCAGATATAATTCCTCACATTTTAATACCTTCAATAAAAATTAAAAAAAACCTATAAGGATCTGCGGGGACACTGGAATTCAACAGATGAATTACTTCAGGATAAATAATGAAGAAGAAATAACCCCAGACAGAAATATTTAGCAATAGCACTTTATTGAACACAAACAACCCTAAGCCACAATACTGAATGACAAGACCAATTGGCTGCAGCAAACATTTTATAAAATAGATTCAGGTTTTTAATGTCACTAAATTCTTTTTTTTTCTTTTCTTTTAACGTCAGAAAGACAGATGCAGGTTTTTCCAAAACAGTGAATGATCTTTTACATATTTAACATTTTTGTAACAAATTATCATTCACATGTTCACACAAAGGAATAACAAGGCAAAGTGCTTTCAGGATTGCATTGTCGAGAAAAAAAACAAAAAACAAAAAAAAAAAAACTGAAAAATGAATGGCTTGAGGTTTAGGTGACAGTGGGTGGGGGTGACGGGGGGTGGGGGGGGGTCCTGTCCTGGATTAGGTGTGTGGGTGGGGGGTTAGTGGGGGGGCCCTGGTCAGAAAACCTCAAACCTTTCACCTTGTCCTGTCCCCCTCGTACTAACTGAATGTAAGATGTGGGGCAGTGGAGACAGACGCCCGTGTAGCAGAATTTGGTTCTGAGTGGACAAATGGATTCAAAGGCAAACGGCTCGTACAGAATTACAAATCCACCTTCCTACTATCTTCCTCGTGACGAGCTGTGCTTCATCACAACCTGCAGGGCCGGTCGGCGGCTGACCCAGAATGAAGCTGTAAACGTTGGAATAATGCACTCGACAGGGCAGTACGCGCACGAGAGGAAACCAAAGAAATGGATGGTGTTGAAATAAAAACAAAAAGCCAATGCATGGAAAGATGAATCCTCTGACCATTCGCCACTGAATGTTAAAGGGGATAGACTATCATCATAATCTGCATCATAACATTGTCTGGCTTCACATTCCAGTGGTATTTTGTCGTATAAATGCTTCTCATAAATATTTTTTTTAATTTTTTTTCAACGTCAAATAAGACATATACACAAACAGCACAACCAAGCACACTTTGTATGTATAACTACCATTGCTTATGATAAATCTGTATTCCCGTACTGTGAATATTTCTTTTTTTTTTTTGTTTGTTTTATAGTCAGAACAGGTGGAGAGACAAACGATACTCAAGGCTGCAAAACAAGGAGGTAGGAGAAATGCTACTGAAAACAGCAAGTGATGCCAACATGACGCTTCACTTCCACGAGTGAGTTCCAGCAGGCGAGTTATTGAACCACGCTGCTCATCCAGTCAGCGTTCAGGGAGCGGCGAGCAACAACGTTACATCCATCACCTGTATCTTTTAAATGATGTGTAATACTGATTTGTACAACGGAGTATTAGGACCATTGTAGGGCATAAAGTCATGAATACACGTGGATATTCTCGGAGATCATAAAGTCTCAGTTCCTTGACAAAACCTCCAACAATTTCCCCGACATTCTCTCAAGTTATTTCTCGTAAATTTACGACATTTATCTCAGAGAATTTATACGTTTTCTCTCGCAGATTTATGACTTTATAATCTCACAGAATATCCAAGTTTCTTTCTCTCATACATTTGTGGTTCTTCTCGTAGATTTTCGACTTTTATTTAGAGGATTTCAGATTTTTCTCTCGCACATTTATGATTTTATAATCTCAGAGAATATCCAAGGGTTTTTCTCAGAAATTTACGAACTTAAATCTGAGTTTCTTCTCGCCTTCCCCGGCTCCGTATCTTTTTAATAAATATTAATTTATAACCTACAATGGCTCTGGTACACAGTCATAGCTTTTACCCCCAAATGAAGACACTTTCCTGCCGGCTCCAGACGCAGACTGGTGTCGCAGCCGTGGGGATTTACTAACTGAAGAAATCTTAGAGAATTTTCTTTTTTAAATCGTGTCTTTAACCCTATATTCCCAGACTGGTCATTTCTTCTAAATTGGCCAACTTCATTGGCCCTGTCGTCATCACAGGTGCTGGTGATGGCATTGACTCCTTTACACACAGTAGAATAGTATATTTGCAGATTTGTAAATGAGGTAATCAGCGTTAGGCTAACATAGGGAACCCTGTCATTGACACACATGCCCACTTCATTCACCAGCAAAAGCAAAAAGATTTCCTCAATCAGCGGGACAGGACTGCGGAGAAATGAAATCGACTTTGGAATGTAGGTCGGACAAGCCAACTTTAATTTCTTTATTTTTTTTCGTGAAGGTGCACGGTGAAACTATTTGATTGTAACTCATCACATGCCCTGATTCAGAGTCCTTCCCCCTCGTGATAAGGGCTCCTTTGTATTTCCCCAGATAAGCCACTCAAAGTAAAATCAGGCAACTCATCATCTTTTGTTTTAATTTACAATGAATTAAGGCTGCCTCAGCAGCAGATCGACGGCTGCTTTAAGTCCAGTTGTGAGAGGATTGTTAATAGCTTGTGAGTTGCAATGAGGTGGCAACATCTACAGTGAAGCGGACTAAACATAAAAACATGAAAAGGGACGACCCGCTGCTAAAAATGTCACAGAACATGCAGAATTACATCCTTTCCTACAGTAGGCTATTCCTAATAGCACATTCAAAGGGGCTCCTAATGGGCAAATTCTCTGATATGGCTCTGTTTTAGAGTAATCAAGCTTGGTGTGGGACTATTTCCACAGAAGAAGTAGTCGTTAAGGTGCTCCATCAGAACATTGCTGCCTTATTTCACCTGCACAAATACTTTGTGTCATTCAGTTCAACAGTAAACACTGGAAAGTGTTTGTTTTCCTTCGTGAAAACACATTTTCCCCCACAAGACGCATCCTCTGCTGGTGAAAACAAACGGCACTTTCAAAGGGGAATGTTTCTCTAAAACCACAATCACAGGACCTCCAAGTAACAAATTCTGAAAACACACACAGGCTATACAGTAGATATAAATCTCATGAGTTTCCTAACTGTACAAGCTTTAGGCTACACGCTGAAAAGGGAGGGACACGTAAGAACCCTTAATGCTTAACATTGAAAACAAATATAAGGCATTTCATATTTCCTTGTATCCGCATACGTCACTGACAGCAGGTCTAAATATTTTTGAGAAAACATTTCATTCAAGGAGGAAGAGGATGCATATACACGTCTACACATGCAAATGAACCAGAAGTCCAAACTACAATACCATCAAAGTCCATCATTAAGCAGGAAATAAAAGTCGCACCTACTCACATCTATCAGCCAACTTGTGCTTTTCTAAAGTTGGACACAGTCACAGTTTTAAGAATGAAATATCAAACACTCGCACTATCAAACGCCACGTCTGCACAAACAGAAGGACGACTTGAAATCCTTCACGTGCTACAGAACGGTGACTTTTGGTGTTAACAAAGAGGGCATATTAAATAAGATTTTTTTTATCAACCGAGGAAGCAACGATAAACAAAAGGTTATTGCACTTTTTATCTTTTGTCTATTTCAAAACGAGGTCAGCTTGAGAGAAGATGATTCATGCCTTAAATGTCGCGGTAAGACAACAAATGTTACGTCACTTCTATTAGTATGATCACACCGTTATTAACACTGCACACAGCTACTCCTGCAACCTTAGTCAGTCTACGCTAAAAGAACACAAAACAAATCTCTACAATCGATTCTGCAACAGCCACAACAAACAGTTTGCCTAAACTTGATCTTGAACGTGGGTTTCAGATGAATACCGAGAAGAACGATCAGGACGAAGCTCTGACGACAGTTCAGTTCTTTCTACAGTTAATGTGTTTACTGACAATCACACCTCATGTTCTCCGCACGCACATGTCGTTCCTCTCATCTTCGCCTAAATTTGGTCTACAGGCTCCTTCCCTCCGCGCTGCAGGGGAGCCAACTGAGCCGAGGTGCCTTCTTTGGATTTGTGCTTTCGTACTATTAATCCCCGTCCATTCAAATGTGTTGATGTGCCCTTAAAAAGAAATATAATAATAATAATAATAATAATAATAATCGCATGTGCAATTTATTCGGCCACCCAAAGGGAGCACTCAGTCACTGGGAATGCGTCAGGACATCCAGACTACCACAGGAGGAGTCGGGCTTTACTTTCAGATCCTGTAGGGTTGAAATGCTCGGAGGGAATATGAGCCCATGTTCTGTCGTCGTGTACTTTCAGAGTCATTTCTTTTTCCCATTATAAGGCTTCTGGGAAACACGAATGGAAGACCGTACCTTTCGGTAGTAACAAATAAAAGGCACCATGCCACCACTGTGCTCGATATTACACAGGTCCTATTGGTGGTGGGGGGGGGGGATTAATAACCAGGCAAACTAGCATTAGTCATACAGTCAAATTGTATTGTTTTGACTTCCAGAGGTAAAGTTTTATAGCTACCTTCACTCTCCATCTTAAATTAGACGGTACCCTTCGCACCAGGTAACAGACGAAGAGAAACATGTTGAATCTGCTCTTAAAAAAAGAAAAAGTTTTTTGTTGTTTGTGCATGTTTAGGTTGGACATGCATATATTGAAAAAAGTCACTGACACACTTATAGACACACTATAAGAGAGAAACTACACGACTGGCACCAGGAGAAAGGAGAAGAAATCACAGAGGATAAACGTCAGCGTCGTCACACACAAAGATCACTGATGAGGTAAAACTGCAGGTCCAATAAGAAACACAAGGAGCAGCTGCCCCGTCTGTAAAGTAGGGAACACGAGACGTCTGCCGACTCTAATCTAACACCTCTGCGCGGATACATCTCGGACTCAGGCTGGTTTAAGCAGACTTTACACTTTCCACGACGGACCACGAGATTCTAACTCTTTGTTAGCATAGCTGTACACGCATGTTTCAGAAGAATTTATCCATTCGACTATTCTTTTTTTTTTTTTTTTTTTTGAGGTACACCACTTTCATCCCCAGTGTTTTGGCTCAGGATGACGGAGAAGCCAAAGTTGATTGTTTACGAGTGAATTCTGAATTCATTCATTCACAGTGGCGAATATGGCGAAATCCTAACGCTCTCACAACAATCTCTGCACCATGGCAACCTTGAGCTATGTGCTACCTCATTGATTCGTGTGCTTCTCGACACCCAAAGATGTCCAAAATTTGTTTGTTTTTTGAGCAATCCAACCAAGTAGCATAACTCTACAGGTGATGCAACTTAACCGCCAGGTATCGTTTCATTTTATTCCAGCTTTTAAGGCAAAAGGCTCAACAGTGGATCAGAGAGTTGAATTGAAATTTGCCGTTTACTTCAAGTAAGAACCGAGACATCCGTCTGAGGCAAATCAATTCTTTACCGTATATACCATGCTTTTTTTTTGGACATCAAAAACGTGTTTTTTTCCCCCCTCCTGTTAACACACACACACACACACGCGCACGCGCACACACACATTATAAACCATCTTGTTAAACAAACACACAACCAAGGGATTGCTTTGCCAATACCAAAGGGACTAACTATATTCTTCAAAAAAAAAGTCCAATTATACAATAGACTTCTACCGACAGCTAATCTTAACAGAATACTTGCATTTAATATCCCATGCAAATATTGATATAGTTTTTTCTTTGACTAATATAATAATTGGTGAAAAGACATGCAGCTCCAAACACAAAACTTTAATAATCCTGCCTACTTCTGAATAAGTTACTGACCATGTAAGTATGATTTATGTCTAAAGGCAAATAAAGGTTTCTATGGCACTAAATGGGTGTAGCTTAGGTGCATTTTTGTCAAATATAGGCTATTTACGAGTATGTGTGATCATATCTACTGTAGACCTTTTTGTCCCTCTTGCTTTTACTGTACTGTAAGGCAATCTCAATGGAATGGATGAACGTGAATGTTAAATTCATCTGAACTCTTGTCCCGTTTACCTTGTAGGCTACACTCCACACAAATATATATAAATGTATAGAGAAAGAAGAGCGATATGACACAACAGCAGGCCTATTCTCCAACAGAAAGAAACCCAATGCAGACCCTCAATCGATGCAGGAAGACTACTACGTATAAATATGTTCGGTTATTACATGCTACCTGTATAATCGTATCTACGCAAGACAAATGAAGAGCAACAGTTTAAAGTCGGGAGAAAGCAAATCGTCCTGCTCTAAACTGACCCTACATTCATTTCAGTCAGGAAATTCATGGCTCAGATTTGATGGTCAGACTGTAAACTGCTTGAACATAATGCATAAATCCATTGCTGCTTTACTAAAGAGGGTTTTTCCACCACCTCGCGACACATTTTGGCAAACAGACCTTTATTTGTGACCAAAGATAATTATAACATCTAAACCCGCATTTAAAAAATCTTCCATTGGCATTTATGCTCGGATTTGCTGAATTGGCCTGAATGGATGGCAGTGCAATGTTTGTGCTGCACACTGTTACACACTCTCTATTGCTACAATTGGACCGTTCATTGCTTTTTCTGTTTCTGACACCACATATACTGTAAATGCTCCACTTAGCTTAACCGTTACTAGAGCTGCAACGATCAGTCGACAGAAAAATAAATCGCCGACTATTTTGACGATCGATTAATCGGAAATTTTCATGCAAAAATGCCGTTTTCAGCCTCTCGTATATGGAGATTTCCTGCTTTTTCTCTGATTTATATCATATTAAAGTGAATATCTTTGGGTTTGAGACATTTAAAAAGACTTCACCTTGGACTTTGAAAAACTGGGATGGACATTTTTCACTATTTCTGGACATTTTTTAACCATTGATCGAGAAAAATAATCGGCAGATCAATCGATAATGAAAATAATCAGTTAGTTGCAGCTCTAATCGTTACTATATCAAAACTGTGATCTAGCTCCATGCACAATCACTCACTGGTACACACACACACACACACACACACAAATAAAAAAAGAAAAGCATGTTTAAGAATACTGTGACACAACAGAAGGATTCAGTTGCAACTTGTACAGTTGCAGCAGGGCAACGGCTCCATTTACTGGTCAGGTGAGGACATCACAAGAGAAGGAAAAGCTCGATCTGACAGCACCTACAGATGGCAGCGAGTATGTCGAGTGTCTGCAGCCTGAGGTGTCTGTGAAATCACTGGACTGACTTTCAGTGACTTAGGCCGGAGTCTGTATCATTAACAGTAGGCTGGCTAACGTAACCTTGTCACTTTTTTCATTTTGGGCCCGTCGCCCAGAAATAGAGGACACGAAAAGAAAAAAAAAAAAAAAGTCAGTGGACAGTGGAGTCCCGGAGTACTTGGAGACACTTTTTTTTTCTTTCTTTTTTTTTTTTTAAATAATGCATTGCTAGAGTACAATTTCGTTGCAGCCTTTGCTCGTCTTTTGCAACCCGACCTTCCTGTAATCAGCAGCAACACACATGCATGTAAACATAAGTACATACATTACATCTGCTCTACGTTGCACACTTAGAACCTGAATGTACTAAAGTGCGTGCTTGAATATCTAATTAAGTGCTGTGGGATTTGGGTAAAAAACAAAAAACAAAAAATTAATTAAATTATGGAACATCCCATCACAAAAAAAAAAAAAAGAGACATAATGCTGAGATCTGATTGGATTAATAAATTCTGCCTGTTGCTTCAGCACAGATCCTGAGATTACAAAAAAATATGTACCTATCCCTAATGTTAATAATAATAATAATAATAATAAAACTGTTCTCATGATAGTTATAAATTGACCAAGAGAACAGAAGATCATTTCATTCAGCAGTTACGGAGGTACCGACCTCCCAAACTACGACACCGACCAAGTTTACATGCACACGAATATCCCACTATTATTCCAAATATGACAATATTCAGAATTTGATACGGGTCATGTAAACAGCATATTATATTTGGATATTTAGAATTGGTCCTTATTCTGAATGTAGCATTTTTAGACGATATTGTTCCGGTTTTAGCAGCGTTCTCTGGACACATTCACAACGTGTCAGTCGGGGATTTTACGGCCAAAAGAAAAGCAAACGTTTCTGTTGGGAGGGAGAAACAGCGACGTAAGACTTGGACATCAACAGGTTTTGAGGGCCGTTGTTACGGAACAATGTGAGAGACAGGCAGAGGATTGTTTTTGTTGCATTTTGAGAATAAAGTTGAAATGTGGAGAATAAATAATATACTGAAAGTTTGAGATTATTCTTGACATTTTGACTTAATTCTTGAAATGCAAAACAAAAACATCTTCCCCTGATGCCCGGCCCTAATACTCTTCTGTAGGTTGAAGGAATGAAAGAGAAACAAGTCCGCCATCGGTGAAAAAAATACTACTTTGACGGCTGCATGTAAACGGGAATTTCACTTAGTAGGAATATTGTCTTTTTCGGGAATAAGTGCAAAAAACAGAATATTTTATGCATGTAAACGTAGTCGCTGATTGAGAAATCACTGCTCTGAAATGCCTTTATGTCAGTTTTAGTAAATCACAGGGGGGGGGGGGGGGGGTGTAACTTAACGACATCGCCTCGTCTAGGTCCTCGTCTCTCATCCAGTCAACTAATGTGTGCAATTGTGCCACTTCATTACCAGCGGATATGAAGTTATATCACACCAGTGAAAACAATCTGACTCAGTGTAATTTAACCACCAGCAGATGGTCTAAAAAAAAAAATAAAATTAAAAAAAGATAGCATAGATATAACATCTAAAAGTCACAAACTAACAGCTCTAGTGGTCCGATACAATCATCTTTAGTACCAGAAATGGGATGAGACGACAACAAAATGAGAAAAAAAAGCACATATTTGGATTTCTGCTATTCCTGAAATCTAAACAACAACAACAACAAAAACAACAACAACAACAAGAACAACAGGTATTGGCCTAAGCAAAGATCCCTCTCCTTTTCCTCTTAGCCCTGTTTGCCTCTAAAAGGGAAATCAGCTCCCTGGTCACTGATAACGCCGCGGCATGTAAAGACATGCCGAACACGGGTTTTCTCCCACTGCGGGTGAAACTGTGGTTCAATGCTATCAAATGTGTGAAAGATGCTCAGTCTCAGGGCTCATCTGCCTTTTACGCAATCCAACTGAAATGATGTGTTACGGAAGGCATGGGTCAAAAAGGCATTTCATGAGATGCCATTAAAGGCAATCCAGTGCATTTGTGTTGACACTGACAGTAAAATGCCCGGCACACACAGAGCCATTCGTTTAGTCTTTAGGTAAATTTTTCATGAAATAATAAAAACGAAAAAACACATTCCAGGGAAACAAAAGCCCTTTGTGACAGTGATTGTCTATTCAATAACGTTAAAACAAAACAAAACAAAAAAAAGGCCAAAAAAGAAAATATTGCTTGAAAACTGCCCAATAAAAAGTAGCAGACGTTACTCTCTTTATCTGTTCAAATCCACCACGAAGAGGTCGAGATATATACGTTACTCAGATGTTTAAGACTAGTTCACCAGCTCAGAGAAGAAATACTCCTTTAGTGCGAGCTTGTTAAAAGCTGATGGCCGGTTCAACTTCAGAAACACAAAAAAAAAAATACAACAAAAACGACGAGTGCCTAAAAACCAAAAGCGATCGCTCTTTTTCGATCATTAGGCCTTTCGGATTGTGAAATATTTTCCAAAAGAAACACTGTTAAAAAGAGATGGGAAAAAAATTGAAATGGCTTGTTCATTTTATGTGCTCAGATATATGATGCTTTGATGAGGTGTTGTTGGCAGATATTACTAGTAAAGCCTTCTTCTAGAAATAAACAAGGCCTCAGTCAGTCACTATCCTACAGTAGTTCTCCAGTCCTACAAAAAGAGAACGATTAGGCCTGCGGACCCTGGGTGAAGATGAAGCAGCTGCTAAACGAGTTGACGAGGTATATCGAGATCTATTGTCTTTCTCTATACAGTACACTTCATCTCAAATAAATAATTTATAGCCATAATAGTGTTGATCAACTTTGGTCATAAGTTATATGCTTAGAAACAGTCTAGCTTAACAAACACGTATTTAGCATCTTTAAAACTTGAAGTCAGCGATGTGGCAGCGCCGACCCGAACATGGCATGCTAACGTATGTATTCAGCAGCAATTACCAAATTATCCTAAAACGCCAAACAATTCTAGGACGTACATTTTTTTTTTTTTCTTTTTTAAAGTACTCTATGGAATTAACATCTTTAATTGTGACCCTTTTTCCAAATTTCGGATTGTACTGTAGTACACAAGCATTGCACTCTAAAGAAGCAAAATTTAGATTTTTTTTTCCCTTGTGTGGTTCCTTCATAAAAATCTACGCTAACGCACAATTAAAAACAAAACGGAAAAGGAAAGAAAAAGTAATCCAAAAAACAAACAAAGAAACTCTTTGATCATTCTTTTGGGAAGGTTCCTCTACAAGGTCACAACATTAATGATTAAACATGATATGACTTTATACTGAGTGATATGAGGAAGGTTTCCATGCTCCTAAGATGTCGGTTATATAATTATTATGTCGACATGGTTTTAAAGGGTTAAATGATTTTTAGAGATGGCCAGATTGCGAGTTTGTTTTTTGGATGCCACGCTTCATCGGAGTGACCTTGTAGAGCAATCTGCGTATCAAGCACTACTAGGAGATGGAGGAATGGGATCTAATTGCATATTAGGTTTGACTGCACCTCAAGAGAAGACCAAACACTCACGCACACACAGACACATACACACACAGAGAACAGACGTGTGGGCGGGTGCTCTCCTGGTCCTCTGGGCCTTGTTAAAGGGAGTCCCCCCCCCTGGTGGTGATGATGGTGATAGCAGCTGACTGAGGGGGGCGCGTGTCCTCACTCAGACAGACAGCCGTCCAGGCCGACCGGGGCGCCGTGGCGGTCTTTGACGTAGCCGTTGTGGAGGCCGTTGCTGGGCAGTGGGGCGCAGGCGGCGGTGATGCCGCAGTGCTTCAGCAAGTTGAGACCCGGGGAGGGGGAGACGGTGGGGGGGGAGCAGGAGCAGGAGGAAGGGTCCCGCTGGGGGAAAGGCTTCATGGTAGAGAGGATCAGAGCCAGGCAGTCTGCCACGTCCTTGTTGGGAGCGCAGGCCAGTGCCGGGGTGTGGCCTGTGGACGACAGACACGTCAGTGCTCGCGTACGACTCGCCAGTAAACTCGCAGATCAGCCGAGAACAAGCCGCTCGCAAACCGTGCACAGCAAGTTACTGGGATAAACGTTCAGGTACCGCGAGTGGATTTCACTATTCACACATGCACTTTGTTAAGGAGCGTTTCCAACATGCGCCTTGTAAAAAAAAAAAAAACATACAGACTTTGTATGAGCAAAATAAACATTTCCTGTCTGAAATAGGAATTCTATACTGATCCAGCAATACTCAACTCTCCTCTCCGCCCCCCCCACGCAACATAAAAAGTCAACAGAAGAAGATGATGCACGTCTTAGTATTTGCAGGAACATGGCCTGCGAGAAGCCAATGTTCTTGTAATGTATTTAATATTCTAGCGAAACGGAATTCAAATCTGATGATTGTTTCCCCCCCGCTCCATGTGAAAGCATCTTCCTGTCCCTGCAATGTTCCTGCTTTCATTAACGCAGCCGTACCGGGATTTTCGTACGGGCTGAGCTGAAATGGCTCTCAGATCATAAGAAAAGCCTCACCTTCTTCATCCACAGCCAGCACCGTGGCTCCTCTGCTCAGCAGTGCCTGCACCACCGTAGCCAGGCCATTACGAGCTGCGAGATGGAGCGGCCTGCAGGAGAACGGGGAGCGTGTGAGAGACAGCATCAGAACATGTGAAGAACACCCAAACTTTCAATTAAAGCTTCCAGTAGTGGCCAGATGTGAAACGCACAAAGAGCAACATGGCCCTCAAGTACTTTGTAGAAATATAGGCTCACAATTATTAACAAAACATTCCAATAATCTGTTCTTTGGCCCCTCGCTTAAAAGTGTTATTAGCTTCTCACATTTGCAGAGTGCTGTTGGTGGCATTAATTAGTGTGGGACTGTGGATCTCCCCCAGAATCAGCAGGGCGCACATCTCATGAGCCTGAAGGGACAAAACATAAAAGAGGAGTTAAAGAAAGAAAGACAAAGATTCCCGCAGGACACTCCGGTGCACGCTGGAGCTCCGTGTACCTTGCTGCAGGCGAGGTGCAGGGCAGTGTTCTTGTTCTCGTCCAGCAGCGTCAGGTCAGCCTTGGCCCGGTGGAGGAGGATCGCTGGGAGACAACAAGACAAAGAGATTTGTTTCCTGCGACTACAGTTAGAGGAGAGGAGAACTATGAAGATATGTTTTTAAATCGTAAGCAAGTGGATGGCGTTGAGAAAACTGTCAGAGCCGTTTGATCAACGATAAAAAACTGCGATCCAATCATAATCCATGTCACTGCCATTAATAATCAGGGTCAGATTATCCATATATTGCATCGGTCGGAGGCACTAATGTGTAAAAAAATGTAAAACCTAAATAGTGTTTGTGGTTGGAAACAGCAGAGACAACATTCATGAAGCCCTTGATTCAGCTTTTATTCATCTTGTTGTTATTATAAGAATAAGAAAACAGTTAACGAGTAGGCGCACAGCCAGGAGAGAGAAGTACAATCAATAAACTTATGTTCAAAGACTTCACTAATCCTCCTTCATGTGTGGAACAAAACCTTCGTATTTCTCAGTTCTGGGGTTCAGACGTTAGTAAAATCAAGTCCTTCAGAAATGTTGTATCTGCTGTTTCTGAGCAGGAAAAACAAAAGTTAACTGATAATTATTGTCTCCTCCTTGTGATTAAAATACTTACCCACGGTGCCACTGTGTCCCTTGTCAGCAGCCACCATCAGCGCAGAGCAGCCGCTGTTGTCCACGGCGTTGATCTCTGTCCCGTGGCGAAGCACCAGCTGAAGTCCTGCAACATCCTCCGCAAACGCAGCAGCATGCAGTGGAGTCCTGCAGGCAGAGAGACGGAGCAGGGTCAGTGTTACACACACCACACACACATACACACACAGAGACACAGACACAGAGAAACAGAAACACACACACACACACAAATGCTGAATTCCCATATTTTTGTGTCTAATGTGGAAAACAAATTGTCCAGTATTTGCAGTTTACGTCCACCAAAAGTCTGTTTCTGCCACCGACAGCCTCAGATTGTTATTATAATATATTATGTATAATATATTATACATAATATATTATATATTTTAGAAAGGAGCCGACAGAGAAATAAAACCTTTTTTTTTTTTTTTACCGTTCACTTGATCCGCTCCGGTTGTTAAGAGGAAGTCTTGTTGGGAAATCTTGCGTCGCATCCACATTATCGAAAGATCAGCTAAATATTCAGCCCCGACGTGTAAAATCAACAACAAACCGTCTCCAGCTCTCACTCACACCGCTGTCTTCAACAACAAGTCACATGAGAGTAAAGTAAAAGGTTTTATTCTTAATTATTATTATTATATTATTATTATTATTGGACCCACGTTGCAGCCTGTTGTCACAGAAACATGGGGAAAAAGGTTCTGGGTTGAAAAAAAACCGAAGTTACCCTTTAAAAACACGCTGTCTTTAGGATCTACTTTCTTCCTGAATCAGTTGTACCAAAGTAAAAGTGTTTCTGCTGTCTCACCTTCCTTTGGCATCTCTGGTGTTAATCATGTGGACCCCGGCAGACTCCAGCAGCCTCTCTGCAGCGCCGCTGTGGCCATTCATCCTACAAGCAAAACACCAGTTAGAAAAGGATTTTCATACAGTCCAACCTGTCGATTTTCTTTATTTATAAGAATTATAACTGACAGAATTGAAATGTAATTGTATGCTCGTAACAAAACACTGACAATTAAATAACATTTTCTCCAAAACCTTGTTGTTAAGGTTGTTCCTTCACGGCTTATTTTGGATTCACAGGCGCTATAATTTGCGAGCTTTGCATCTCGACACAGTTAGACCAGACGAGTGAATACTCACAGAGCACAGTGCAGGGGGGTGAAAGGGTTTCCCTCCTCGTGGATTAATGTTTTAAATTCAAGTAAAACCTCCAAACAGTCTTCATGCCCTGAGAACAAACACACTCGGCATCAGCGGACGTTTCAGTGATTCATGGCAACATTCAGGGATTTCCAGTCGGTTTAAACTAAGCGAACCTTTGTAAGCAGCCCAGTGTAACGGGGTGTATAGTTTGTCGTCCAGCAGTGTATTTTGCGGGTCTGTTGCCATGGCGGCCTGCACCAGACTGGCCAGGATCTCCGTGTGGCCTCTGGAAGCAGCGTAGTGCAGCGGTGTCCGACCCTGAACGTCCCGACACAGAGCGGAGGCTTTGTGCTCCAGCAGGGCCGTCACACAGTCATCGTGGCCCAACACCGCCTGCACACACAGACAGCAGAACTCTTTTTCACATTTCAAATAAGCCAAACCAATGAAAGCACAACATACAGAAATAAGACGTTTCTTAGATTTATTTATTTTATTGTCCGAGGTGCAGTTTAAACAGGTGTGCAGACTTCCTGCTGACCTCATATCAATGGGAGCCAGGAGAGCAAACAGGCGGGTTTTATTAGAGGGGAATCTGGGTCCCTGTGCATCTGAATCTACAATGTTATTGTGTTCTAGGCATTTCCGTGCAGTTGCAGATAAAGATTAGGCTACAAACATACCCCTCTGTGCAAAGCTGTGCTGCCCCGCTTGTCCTTGGCGTCTGGCAAGGCACCCTTCTCCAACAGGAAGTGGACACAGTCCGTGTGACCTCCCAGAACAGCGAGCATCAAAGGGGTCCTGAAGGGGACAGAAGAGACAATAAAGACGTGTTTTTCCACTGTATGCTCACTGGTCAGATCAGCTCCGGCACTGAACGCTTTCTGAAAGCTGAATGAAGAAATTATTTCCACAGAAATCTACTTACTGGCCAAATTTGTCTGCAACGTTGGTGAGATCCCCCTCCTCCCCATAATCAATCATCATGCGCAGGCAGTCTGAGTGACCGTTGGAAGCTGGTATGAAACAAAGTACAGGAGAGAGAATTCATATTTTTATACAGTAAAAAACTAAACTAATGATTATTTTCATCATCGATTGTTGGTTTATCACAGTTTCTCACAGTCCAGGCTGACGTCTTTAAATGTCTTGTATGTCACTTTAATAGGATATAAAACAGAGAAAGGCAGCAAATCTCCATAATTGAGTCTAAAACAGTATTTAAAAAGACATTTCTGCAGGAAAAATGACTTTAACGATGAATCCATTATCAAAAATAGTCGATCGACTTATCGATTAGTTGACTGATGAAAGCAGCTATACGGTAGATTCTCCGCAACATAAAAAGGAGGAACAAACAGCAACAAGGCTGTGCCAGCAGTGTACCTGCAACATGGATGGGAGTCCACATGAGGCGGTTGTCGTTGAGGAGGCAGGAGGCCCCCTGAGCCAGCAGCACCTCCACGCAGCGGGCGTAGCCTTTCTGAGCAGCCAAGTAGAGCACAGAGCGCCCGGCAGCGTCCTGCATGTCCACGTAGGCGGCAGTCTCCGTCAGCACACGCAGCGCCTGCCAGTGACCCTTATCAGCCTGAGGAGGGGAGCAGAGCAGGGCGGTCAGGGCGGGAAACATTCAGAGGTTGATCACGACCGTCGGTGAACATGTGAAAACACTCACAGCAAGATGCAGAGGACTGACTGGAATACTGCTCTCGATGTCTCCGAGTGCATTAAAGGACATCTCCAGGAGCTGGAAACAGGTGCAGAGGTTTAGTCATTTGCAGGTGAACACAGGATCAACTGCTTAATAACAAGCACTGCGAGCACCAGTCACATAAAGACAAAAGTACAATAAGATAAGAAAAATATCAAATGTAGCACTATATACAAAAGTAAGTGGCAGGTTTATACAACACCATTGTAACAAATGTAATGAGAAAAAGGGATTCATTTAAAGATATAGCACTATAAACATGTAGTCCAGGTTCAATGGCCACATTTATGTTGATTCTACATTCTTATGTAAAGACAGCAGGCGTGTGATATCGGCCTGGTGAAATTATAACAAACCACAACATTGGATTCAATTTACGGAAGAAAGATGTAAAACACAACATGCTTCACATATTAATATCAATCCAAAGCTTTAAGTGAACATGTGTGTGTGTGTGTTGTGTGACATTTGTGTCTTATGACATGATATTAAAACTCACCAGCTCCAGGTTCTGCTTGTTGCCATGGTAAGCTGCATAGTGAACAGCGCTGTAACCCTTCGAGTTGACCATCGATGGATCAGCACCGTTGTCCAAAAGATGCTCCAAGCAGCTGTTGTTGAAAGTAAGTGTGTGTGTGTGTGTGTGTGTGTGTGTGTGTGGGGGGGGTAGAAACATTTAACTCAGGGGTCCGTTTCCTTATTGAATTTAAAGCATTGATCACATTATGTCATTAGGGGCGTCACGAGTTTGATTCAATATCAAAAGTTGGTGAAAATGAGCTTTTGATTCAGAACTTCGAAGCTAATATCAGGATCTGGGATCTTCCCAGTATTTATGTTCCTCAACACTTCCCAAACGACACAGCGTCGCTCACAGAGAGTCTGCAGCTGCACGGCGTCTGCCGGAGAATCCTCCTGCGTCCCCGAAGTCACCGCGTGGAGACATTTAGGGTAGGTGAACACACGTAGGGCGAGCACACGCAGGGTGAGCACACACGTAGGTGAACACACGTAGGTGAACACACACGTTGGTGAACACACACGTAGGTGAACACACACGTAGGTGAACACACGTTGGTGAACACACACGTAGGTGAACACACACGTAGGTGAACACACACGTAGGTGAACACACACGTAGGTGAACACACACGTATGTGAACACACGTTGGTGAACACACACGTAGGTGAACAACAAACGCAGCTGTTTGAGGTGAAGAAACTCAAGCTGCTGTTATAAATCTAGTGGCTCTTTCTTGGTTTTTGTGTTCCACAGTTTGCTCCCAATTGAAAGAAGTTATTGTTACTACATTATAAATAAATTATTTACCGATTATCTACCAAACTAATATGGTAGTTATATCTCACTTGATACCATGTAGACGATCCTTTTACAGCTGAATTTGAAAAATGTAAATGACAGTTGTCAGGGCTTAAAACCAACAAATAAAGACTAACAATGGCATCGCCGCCAGTGCTGGATTATTATTATTATTTTTCTTTGTATTGAGAATCGTGACACCCCTGTTAGTCATGGTTGGAGAAGAAAAACCAAAACAACTCACAAGTACGACTCCTTCGCCTCATCCTCATCGTTCTGATGGTTCCCAGAAAAATGCCGATCAACTCTGAAAAGAACCAGAAATACTTTCATTCGATAAACGTTCCTGAGGTCAGTAGAACACACACATCATTGTAAAACCACACACACATCATTGTAAAACCACACACACACACTCCGTGGTGTGAAACAAAAAGTGAATGCAATTCGACAGCGAGTACGAGCCCTGAGAGGAACGGTGCCGGCTGCACTCGGGTTCTGTTGACTTTCTGACAGACTTGAACACAACGTGGTGTCTCGTATTGCTTCTGGTGTTTACACAGAAGAACGGAGACAAAAGTTTTCTAACCTGCTGAAGGCTTGGGAGGCGGCAGAGTAGTGCAGGGGGGTGCAGCCCGTCTGGTCGGGCTCGTTGACCTCAGCGCCAGCGCTCACCAGGGTCACAGTGCACTGGTACCTCCCATTAGCAGCCGCATAGTGCAACGGTGTCCTGCAGGGAGCAGGAGAAGAACTTACATCACTTAGAAGAATATAATATGAGTGACTTGCTAATCCAAGTATCGATTGATCAGATAAAGAAACATAAGTATACAAAGGATAACATGAAGTAAAAACTATTATTTCCAACATCGTCCTGAAGACGTTGGAGGACAAAGAAAACATTCAACGAAAAAAACAATCCTGAAATCAAAAACCCGTCATCACAATCCAAAGAAAATACAAAATAACTCCCAGTATGACAATATTAAAGTAATGTGATTACTGTACATTACTTTTGAATTACCTCAATATCAAATATTTAAATAAAGACAGGAGAAACGTGTGACTGATTTTAATGTTTTTTTCGGCTGCAGAGATATTTTAAGCAGTATTGAGCAGCAAGATAAAAACGTAGAAGTTGAAGAAGAAGAAGAAAAAGTATTCTTCTTCTTCTATTCTGCCGTAGCAAGAAGATTCAATTTTATCGGCAGCAGAGCAAAGTAGTTTTTACAGTCGGGGAATATATGCGGCATTGCTTTGTTACACGCAGGAAATAAATAAACGAAGTGAAGCTACATCCCAGCGTCTCTGGCTGCAACATAATTAGGCCCATTTAAATGTGACATTACTTTAAGTATGCCGCTCACACTTCACACACGTTGACAGCTGGAAGGCAGAACCTGCGCTGTGCTGATGTTCTCCTTTTCTGCTCTACATGCAGAATAACGGAAACGTTTCCACCCAGGTAGCGAGAGAGACCACTGAGTGCAGTGTTCAGTGTGTGCGCATGACAATATATTCTTTTTTCCCCACATTTTAAAATGGTCAGCCTTCTAATAATTGACTAAATGCATCTGTAATCTGATTACATCTTTCAACTGAATACTGTTATTCTCCAGGCCTGCTGCTGCAGCGTCAGTAAAGACGGCAGCAAATCAAAAACCACACGAGGGGAAACTCACCTTCCCATTATGTCCCTCTTATTCAAGTCGGTGCCGCTACTTAAGAGCAAGTTCAGACATTCAACATTTCTGTAAAGAAAGAAGATCAAAGGAGGGAAACGAAGTTACAGAGAATGTGCGACACCACCACAACATTTTATTATTCCAGTGACAAAGCGGATCGTGCGTCTTACCCTCCAGAGGCAGCAGCGTGTAGACAGGTCCTCCCAAAGTTGTCGGGGGTGTTTATGTCAAACCCAGCCGAGAGTACATGCTCCTTACTCATGGATGAAACTATACTATACAGCTGACCTGCGGGGCACAGACGAAAACAGCTGGCTGTAACAGCGATGTCCAAGTGTGTACATATAAACTCTAAGGAGATTAATTTCATGGGAGTATGCTGCTTTTATGGAGCAAAGACAAACCTGAGGAGAGTAACTTGCGACAACAGTCTGAAAACCCGTAGAGCACAGCTAAGTGCAAGGGGAACATTCCATGGATCCCACGTCTGGAAACGGCAAAAAAAACACACAAACAGGATGTTAGAAATGAAATGTTAAAAATGTAAAGCCATTTAAACCTAACTGTCTTAACAGCATGAGACATATACCTTAAGGGGACAGTTTGTATGTTTTGAAGAGAGGTTGTTTGAGGTTCTTCTCCACTTCTGTGAGTTACTACAGTAGATGCAGTTTGTAGGAACAGACAGTGTACGCTATAATTAGAATATATTTCCCTGCATTACCTTGCTGTCTGACAGCCCTTTCCTTTTTCTTTATTGTTTATAGTGTAAGTGAGCATCATGTAAACAAATTTGGGACAGAAAAAAAAACATGGGACAGAACAATAACAACAGAAATGTTCTTATTACGCATGTAAAGACCTTTCTGATGGGAACTGAAGCAGTTATCTATCCTCTCTTCAAAGCCACCAGAATCCATTGACAAAAAATTTAATTTTACTTTGCGGAACACAGGAGCTGCTGGTCTACCGCTGCATCGTCTGTTAGTTACTTTGTGTTACTGTGTGATCTTGTTGTTTTGAAGAGTTAGTTTGGATTCACCAAAGTCACACAATAACACAAACTAACTGACAGATAGCAGCAGCAGTACAGCATCAACTCCTGTGATCTGTGAGGTAAAATGACTGTTTTTGTGAATGGAGTCTGGTGGCTTTAAAGAGAGCACAGATAACAGCTTCAGTTCCTGTCTGACAGGTAATGAGGTGAAAATATTCTAAATATAGTGTACAATTAAGCTTATATAGATTTTTTTTAGGTGTCTAAAACACGTCCACAGCAGAACATTGTTTATCTTCCTGCTTCCCGTTTGTTTCTACAAACTGCATCTACTGCAGGTGACACACTGACTGTGGAGAAGAAGCTCAAACAGCCTCACTTCAAAACATCAGAACTGTCCCTTTAATTCCTTTTTGTTAAAGGCTGTGCTTTATTGTGTTTTTACAACATCAGTAAAACCACTTAAAGCTGTGTTTATGGTACCTGGCCGTGTCTGCTCCGTTGGTCATCAGAGTACTGATCAGCAGTTCGTGGCCGTACTTAGCAGCAACGTGGAGAGGAGTATTGCCATACTTATCCACACAATCGATTTCCCCACCTGATGGAAAGTAGAGAAGCGATTAATGAGGGAGGAGAGGAAAGCTGGGAGCAACCTTTGCTCACAGACCAGTCGTGGTTACCGTTTTGGATGAGGATCTGAGAGCGTGTGAAGCGTCCATGAATGGCTGCCATGTGCAGGGGGCTCTTCCCTTCTTTGCTCTAAAAAAACAGAATATAAAACACATTAATTCATCGAGTGTCGTTCAGATATCATTCCTCATCACTGAGATTTTTTTTTAAGTTAAAAGGATCTAAAGTCTGTGTGTTTTTACAAGCAGATAACAAGAACTTTCACTCCAACTGTCGACTGTTCATTCAAATCAATAACATTTTGAAGCGACAGGTTTTTCCTTATATTCTGACCAATGTTAGTGTTTCCTGTCACAGTGGAATTTAAATTTGTCAACGGCATAATTAATTTATCAGGTCATTTTATTTCTCATGCTCTCCCTTTTCACACACTTGAAATGTTGTCATTTCTAACAGCTAAATTCATGTGGGAGATAAATTCTCCTCTCTGCACATGGTAAATGGACTGGATTTATAAAGCACTTTTCCAATCTTTGCGATCACTCAAAGCTTTACAACACAGCAGCATTCACCCATTCACACACATTCATACAGAGTCAGAGGCGACTGTACAAGGTGCCACATGCTCATCAGCGATAACCATTCACACACACTCACACACCGTTGGCCATCGGGAGCAATGTGGGGTTTAGTATCTTGCCCGAGGACACTTCGACATGCTGACTGCAGAGGCCGGGGATCGAACCACCGACCCTGCGACTGGAGGACGTTCTCCACCTCCTGAGCCACAGCCGCTCCCCCTGCACATTTAGAGAAAGCGTTTCTTCTCATACCTGCTGGTTGACATCTGCCCCATTGTTGACCAGCAACTCCAGACAGAGGGCACCGTTGGTGGAGACGGCGGCCAGGTGCAGAGGGGTGTAGCCGCACTTGTTGGGCTGGTTAACGTTCGCTCCGTGGTTCACCAGCTCGTTGGCCACGGCCTCCTGCCCCATGTAGCAAGCCACATGGAGCGCAGTGTTTCCAAAGCCGTTGGGCTCATCAATCTGTCAAAAAAACACAAACGTGACACAAGATGAGAAAGGAAGGAAGACTGGAGGCATGTTTTTCTTTAAAACAAAATCGTCAAAATGAGCCATTTATCATTTTTCATATCCAGAAACTGTAAAAAAAAAAAAAAAAATGACTTTCAAATATCAGACAGTCCTTGAACAAATCATGTGCGACAAACACTTCAGTCAGAAAAACAAATCTAAGCTTAAAAATGTGATATTTCTCCAAAAATACTTTATTCTTCTACACGTCTCATTTAAAAATGTTGCTCAAATTAAACCGTCTGCACTCACCAGATACCGTAAAAAAAACATTAAATTCTGCGCTCCTCAGCGCAACTGTGAAGCCATGAATGACTCGGCTGAGACAAACAGTCACGTGACAAAAAATTCAGAGAAACTTGTACTGAACGGCAGGCTGTTTACACAGAGCAAGGACAAAATGTAAATACTGGAGTTCAATATGTAGCGCAGGTGGAGCCCAATTTTACCCCCAATATTGATAACACATCAGTCTCCTTTTCCCTGCAACAGCATCCTTTATGGCACATAATTCAAAGTGCTAAATAAACTCCAGTACATCCAGAAGTCTGCTGCTCATCCATCCTGCAGAACCTCCACTGGCTCCCTGTCCCACAACAGATCCACTTTAAAGTCTCTCCTCACTCACAAAGCCCTCCACAACCAGCCCCCTCCTACCTCACCGACCTGCTCCACCACCACACTCCTTCCTGCAGCCTCCGCTCCTCTGACGCCAACCTCCTGTCTCCACCACACAGGACCGAGCACCGGACCTGGGGCGACAGAGCTGCCCCCTCCCTCTGGAACTGTCTCCCCATACACATCCGAGTCTGCACCAATCTGTCCATGTTCAAATCCCAAATCAAAACTCACCTTTTCAGAACCGCTTTTAATGTGCAATTAATGTTGTTCTATATGATCACTCTAACCTGTAAATGTGAAGTGTCTTTGAATACTATGTAAATAATATATTGGTATTACTACTTAGGGGCACTTGGAAAAATGTTGGATATATAGATACAATTTGGTCTCAAATTTTTGTAAAATAAATGATCAGAATAAGTTAAACTTTTTCTTTTTTTTATGATTTATGACATTTTAACTGCTATGTTGCACAAAACACTTTTTTCGTTCGCTCTACTTCTAGCCATGATTGTGCCGTTTCCATAGAGCTGCAGGACTTTTATACTGCAGTTAAAAAACGAGGCGACAGTGAGTAAAATGTGACGGGAGCATTAAAAGCCCTGAAACTCAGGTTCAGAGGGTTTATAAAACCGCTTAATCTAGCTAGTTTAAAAATCAATAATAAAATAAAATGTAAATCACTCACCTCTGTCCCCATCCTCAGGAGGTACTTTACAATTTCGAGGTGCCCACTCGCAGCCGCAGCATGGAGCGGTGTGTAGCCCTGCTTATCCTTGCAGCTCTTGTCTGCACTGCGGGACACCAGCAACTTCACAACCTCTGAATGCCCTACAGGAAACACAAAACACATTTCACTACCGACACAAACGCTACTTTCATTTGATGGACTCAAAGCAATTATTGCACAAACAGAGTAACGTCTGAGTTAAGGAGACACAACAGTTGGTTGAATCCGTGTCCGTCGTGTCTTTACTCGCTCACATTATGACGGAAGGACTTGGCCGTGTTATTGCTCCTCATTTGAGTGAACTTTGTCACGAACAATAGCAGCTTTTACTGCCGTTTGACAATGAAAATGTGTTGTATGCAGCATTGGCAAGAAAGCGAAACGTGCTTACCCAAGTAAGCAGCACAATGGATCGGCTGTCTTTCCTTCTTATCGATGGCACTCAGGTTGGCCCCTTTGTTCAGCAGCAGCTTCACCATCTGTGGGACAAAGAAACACATTTGTAGAAAAAACTCTCATAGGTTCTCATTATTAAGGCTGTACCAAATAGTGAACCAAATACACAGCGTTGACATTTGTATGCAAAGCTTTATTTGTTTGTTTTTAAAGCCTGTATTTGTGCAGTGTCAGAAAAAGATGAGGCTGCACTAATATTATTATTATTATAATATCAGTAGAATTAGACTCTAGTGGTGCTGCGGAGGATCGTTTCAGACTCTGTAATCCAAACATTTTCAATAACTCTGGAGCGTTTAAAGTACAAAAGTTCACATTTATTTAAAAAAGAAAGATTTAATAATTTCCAAAATTCACAGCAGTCAAGATTCATTAAAAAAAAAAATTATGTTATCATTTGCATTATATAAACAAAGTCCAAGATTTATTGAAAAAAGATAATGTTATCATTAAAAAGAAAAAAAAAAAAAAAAAAAAAAAACAGTTTTCTCTCCGGCCTGCTGCACAAAAAGAGAGACACGCACTGACGAGTTATATTCATTAAAGAAAGTTGATTTCATTTTAAAAGACCCATGATGACGTGATGAAATATGATGACCGACATTCAAAGCTTCGTTCAAAAACATCCCTTCGAAGCTTTGAATGTAAAAATAAAAAAAGACATTCTCTCCAGCTCTACTCATCATTGAAGAAACCCTCAAACTAGAAAAGCCAACAAGTGAAGTCTGACCTCCTGGAAGCCGCTCTGAGCTGCGTGGTGCAGGGCCGTCCTGCCGGTGCGATCTGCCATGTTCAGGTTGCTCAGCTGGGTCAGCAGGGCCTCAGCGCAGCGCGTGGAGCGGTTGGCAGCAGCCACATGCAGCGGCGTCTGCCAGAACTTGTCTCGTGCGTTTGCCTCGGCTCCGCGCCTCAGCAGCAGCCCCACTGCCCTCTGGGGAGGAGGAAGCAATCACAAGAGCTTAAAGTAGAAGACACATCTGCAGTTCGCTTCAGTCAGCACTGTATTGTGCTGCATAAATCCAAATGAGTTCTATAATCATGGCGGATGAATACATAACGACATTAGAGGATGAAGTCATCCGACTGAGATAATTACCACTCCTCCAAAGTACAAAAGTATCGGAGTTTATTGCTTACTTCATTCCTGGAAGCAGCCGCCCTGTGCAGCGGGGTCAACCAAACATGGTCTTTAGCATTTACAGTGGCACCTGGCAGACGAAAACAAGGGGTCAAAGGTTAACAAGGAAGTTAAAAGGATCGCAATGAGCTTTAATGGCCAATTATGTGAACACATTGCTCGTAATGTACGTAGATAGAAATAGACATAACAGCAAAGAACAAGGACAAAAAAGCTGAATAAATAAAAGGTCAAAAATAAATGGGACTATGTACACAAGTACACGAAATGTGTGTATGTATGAGAGCTGCATCTATTTCATGTAAAAATGTCAGAAAATGCTTTTAGAATCTTATTAAAAGTGACAGAACAAGACATTTAAAGACTTAGACTTTGGGAAACTGGGACGGACATTTTTCACATTTTTTATGTCACAGACATATTTTCTGACATTTTATAGACCAATTAAATAGATTCATCCAGAAAATAATCGACAGATGTTAGTTTCAGCCCTAGCTATATATACAGTATATATATATATATTATAATATATATTAT